>OX101816.2:24546652-24827152 GCA_944452925.2 Chrysolina oricalcia
AAAAAAGATTTTTCCTCGTGAAGTATCTTTCAACAATGCTACTCCAGGATATTTCCAAATATTTCACTAGCTCTACTTGGCGGCACTTATTTATTAATTATATTCTCTCTATAATTATCTCTCAAGTTAGATATACTGTTCAGTTACTGACAGAATTTTTTATCTGTTTCGACATAAATGGCTAAAGTATCGATAATTATTCTGCTCTCAAAATGTACTTTCCAATTTTTAGATGATTTGTAATTGTTAAAAACAAAAATTTTTACAATCCTACTGTTCAAAGACTCAGACTGAACATAAGAGTTCAAGGAAGTAACATAATATTTGAAATATTTTTGAGTGATTTGAGGGCAATAGCATCATCCTGCGAGTTTGGAGATCTGAAGAGTCTTATCAGTGACAGAAGTATTTGGTACCAAGGATTTTTTTTGGCTCTGGTTTCAACCTGTGGTACCAAGAATAATAAATTTAGGGAAAACCTTTTGAAAGAGAAGAAATTAGACCTGGAGAAAACAATTAAAATATGTAGTGCAGCCGAATAAACAGAACAAGTACGGGGCCGTGTAGCCGAGTGGTTAAAGCAACATTATTTCAATCACTTTGGCTGCAAGTAAGCTATGGTTCAAACCATGGCGACTGCAGAATTTTTTCTGATAGCCCAAGAAAATGCTAGGAATCGCACGTAGAAAGGTAGGACCTCGTTAATCCTTGGCTCGCACAAGTTTCGACTTCTGAGGGTTGCCGTTCGTAAGGGGACGACAGCTGGTTAACGGAATTTTTTTTTTTTTATTTTAGCTCATTGGATCTGGCCACACTGTAGAAATGCATGAAATGAAGAGCTTAAGATTTATCATCGAATCGGTAAGAGCTTCAACTATTCTTTGTTTGAGAGTTTAAGACAATGATGTCAATTGATTACTTTTATTCTGTACTTTCATTATGTGAATTGCAACTTTGAACGCGATATTTCAATCAGATGTTGTCTTCAATTGTCATCCAGTATATTATTACCTGTTTGGAAGTAGTGAGAAACATATAGAGCATTCGTTCCTCGTTGTGAGTTTATCAAATTTCATTAGAGACATAGTCTAGTCTACAAAAACTATTTTGGTGAATTTCTCTTCAGGGGCACCGAAAATCATGATTCAGGGCTCATTTAGAATGACGTCTAGAAACTTTTTGGAAAATTTGAAGGTGCGCCGGCAAAAATTGCAAAAGTTATAAACAATTTAGTAAAAAAGGAGGGGTTTGGATTTTTCCAAATATCTCTGTATTCATGAAAATGTCATTCATTTTCGAGTAAAATCCGTGAATTATCCTTGTGTAAATAGAACTCTCAGTAACATCCCTGAGGATCATCAAGCGCGCAACGTCAGCTCCTCTCTGCCTCGAAACAAATCTCCACGGCTCGGCTGTCTGAACAGAATTCACAGCGGCGAAGTTAGTCGATACAAGGACATGAATCTGATCAGATCATCACGCCGTGCAGAGCCACTTCAGCCGCCTACGTCAGAGTAAGAAGAAATTATTTTAAGTTCCAAAATCGTTTCGTGCGAGTCTAAAAGGGCTGATGGAAGGAATGGCTGGGTGAGCTCTAGACATAAGTCAAATAGAGACTTCAGTAATGAAGCAATCGCGACCGAGAATATCACGCAGATTCCGAGAGGTGGGTGATCAGAATCCATCGAGCCAAGCAGAGTGCCACCGAAGTGAGATACTGGTGGAGTAAAGAGGGTGAGCAGTTCTTAGAGTACAGAGAGAGCCACCGTCAATAAAAACAATGTGCCTGTAACATATTTCATTGATAGTAGCAAACTAGAATCCCCCATACCAAGTGAGCCACTGTCAATCGATGGATTGTGCCTGTAACATCTTCCACTGAAAGTCGCAAACTAGATTTCCCATACCAAGTGAGCCATTGTAAATGGATGCAATGTGCCTGTAACATCTCCAACTGAAAGTCGCAAACTAAATTTTCTATACCGGGTGAGCCACTGTCAGTGAATCCAATGTGCCCGTAAAATCTTCCACTGATAGTCGCAAACTAGATTCTCTATACTAGATGAGCCACTGTCAATGAATGCAATGTGCCTGTAACATCTTTTATCGACAGTTGCAAGCTAGATTTCCGTACCGGGTGAACCCCTGTCAGTGAAAGCAATGTGACTGTAATATATCCGACTGATAGTCGAAGGCTACATTTTTTTATACAGGGTGAGCCACTGTCACTGACAGCAATGTGCCTGTATCATCTTTCGCTGACAGTCGCAAGCTAGAATTCGTATTGCAAGTCTCATTGTTGAACTTTGACGATGAACTTAGAGCTTTTTGCCTGTTGTAACCTGCACATCGCTTGCTGTCACCCCCGTTTATCCGTTGTCTTTCGCTTATTCCGCCATAAATCGCTAATTTAATTTCTCTATTGTTGCTTCCGCTCCATTAGTTAGAATAGGTGATATTTTGCTTGCGTACTTTATATTTCCCATATTCTTTTGCGCTCTCCCCCACTGTAGGTAATAATAATGTTATACTCATGGTTTTCTCATTATTGTTTCATTATATTCATATTGACTATTTCTTTCTCTTTCCAATTGATGAGTGCTTTGTGAATATTCCAACTAAGAGTAGCAGGTACCCAGAAATTAAACCCAGAAATGGCAAGTGAAGCCCGCCTCTCTGGCCACAAAGCTTTTGGTCAATTCCATAGTGACACCGGGAGTATTATTTTATTCACTGAGGCTGCCTAGAGCAAGTGGCCATTCCTACTATAAACAGAGGTGGCGCCCGAGAATTCCGAAACCTGGACTCGGCACCAAAGTGACACGTAACGACGGAAGAGCGTTACAGCTTATATCAAGTTGACCGTTTCTGGTGTGCTGAATGTACTCTTGCACATTGTACATAGCCTTTTCCTATACATGCTCCTTTACAGATCTTCTAAACTGGTTTTTCATTAAATGTTTCTAAGTTAATTTGGTAAATGGTTATATATTATGGCTTCATTGTGAAAATGTGACTTCTTTATTGAGTTGTTTGTTGGTATGGAAGTAACAGATTGTTACTTTGGCTGGTGATTTCCATATAAACATTGTACATTGATTTATACACACACAAGGCAGACTGTTTTCAGTATAAATGAGGACGTGCTCCATTTTTACACTTTTATACACTTATTAAAGTAATTCCTAAACAGCCCAACAGGTACAACGGTATTCACAATACTACCACATAGTTCAAATTTGCTAACCAATTTTTTGCCAGAAAACAGAAACTTTTTACAGCAGAAGTAGCAAAAAAGGAAGGCTATCTGTACAATTTCTGCGATGACACTTAAAAATTCAGCATTTAATAAACACAACTTTACTACCATCTACGTTTTACTATTAGACTACTTTTTTATGTAAAGTGTTTGGAGCTAATGGCTAATGTTACCCCTAATAAAGGGTTGGAACGGTACCACCTAATATTCTAACCAGTTCTGGCCAAACCATGCATCTCAGTATAGGCGTTCTAATAATTACTTCTGTTAGTTTAGAACGCAATTTTTCGGAAAATGCTCATCAAAAAATAATAAGTCAGGGTACCATTGGAACAAGAATTGAACGCCCATCAAAATGATGTGCCACTTGACCCCCCTTCCCATTTAAAATTCTAAGGGTAACATCTACCCCTCCTAGGGGGTTGAACCACGAGGGCTACAAATAGTCCGTGAAAGTGTCCCCCTTGACAATAAAATTGACCTGTTTTTTCGATTACTCATATTGTTTACTGGAAGGAAGATATTAAGGGTGGGAAGTTTTCAAATTGACACCCTGTATATCACAGCATTTGTTTCATTTGCATGAAATGATAGTAAATTTCCATTATACCATTCTCTGACACTTGTTATATCACGAGCTTCTTTCGATGAAAGATTTTTCGAATCACTATCGTGTCACAGTATTGTGGTTTCGTCAGAAAAAATGGTAAACATTCCCTCAATTTTGATAGAAGTCAAATATAATGAAAGCAATTCTAGTCCAAGAACTGAACTCTGAAGAACACCACATTTCATGTTTGTTTGAAAGTGGTTGACAATGTTTCACTTTGAGTAAGGTTATTCTGGACTTTCATTGTCTAAAAAAGAAAGAACAAAGAAAAATTCAATTCTTTGCAATTTTAAATCACGACGTTTCAACTGTTAAAATCTACACTTGATAACGACTGTAGATTTTAACAGTTGAAACGTCGTGATTAAAAATTGCAGAGAATTTATTTTTTCTTTGTTCTTTCTTTTTTAGACAATGAAAGTCCACAATAACCTTAACCACATTTCATGTGACGTCTTTCAGAAAATTTCCTAGTTCTTACAATCTGAGATCTTTGACTCAAATATGATTGGATCCAGTTGAGATTCTGACCTCTGAACCCATAAATTTGTAGTTTGCGCAATGAAATTTTATGGTTCACGCAGTCGGAGGCATCCGACAGGTCACATAATACTGCAACACTCAATTATACGAACATTGACACCACACCAATTGAATCGTCATGTTTGAAGTAACAATTCAGACAATGGAAGTCCGAAAGAGTATTAGCTATTCTGTTACATTTTTACTTTCAGCTGGACAAACACCCTTTCGACTTCTGTTTCTGTTTAATATAACCAGTTAGATATTCAGTTCTCAACTAATGCATTGGTACCTACACTTCAAACGGAGTAGTTTTCAAAAACATTAGGAAACGACAGTTATAATTTAAAAAGTGCCTATAGTATTTTCTTGTTTTTTCCGCATGAGCTGCAACGTAAAACATTATGGATTTTTCCTCCTAAATACTAATACTCTGAGGAACTGTCGGATTTATCTGCATCGGAAAATATCGTTGAACTTAATCTCCTGCTCGCGAAGTTTATCCAGTGAGAATCATGAAACTTCGGAACAATCTTGTTGTTGCTCCGTTAAAAATCTGGATAGCCGTGATGATGGACAGGAAACCAGTTGGAGATAAAAATGATAACTGCTCATACAATTGAAGCTCTAATAAAAGATTTGCATTTCAGAATAACTGCGAAATATCATTCTTGACTGATAAAATCTCGCTCCGAAAGTTTGTGTTAACAATAACGCTAATGCATTCATCTCCAATAAAAGTACCATAAAAAAAATAATCAGTGGAAAATTGCAAACTCCAAAATTTAACAGTATGGTGGCATCGATGATGCCTTCACGTTCACTTGTTAGATACTGTAAGACTGGAGAGGACAAGGGACTCTCGGATGGTTTGATAACTCTTTCTTTCCCAGAAATAGAAAGGTTTCTAGATGATTGTCAAATAGGTAGGACATCAGTGTAGTTTTTGTGATAAACCACATTCGTTCGACCACATCTTCTTTGTCCTGTATCGAAGATGTATTCCTTCGTATTGATAGAATCACGCAAAACTACTGAGCTGGTTTTATGTCTTTAGAATATATGGAACCAAGATTTTCCAATTCTGCGGACAGGTTGTTGGCTTGTCTAAGAAGACCGCGTACGATCCGAATCACCATGGAAATTGACGAACAGTGTCACAAAATTGTTTCATCCTTCAAGGTTACCGGATAATAGTTGACATTCGTGACCCTCACTGGCAAAAATTCATCAGTGCGTAGCAGTGTCTTTCCTAGTGCAATTCCTTGTCTAATTTTCTCATCACAAAACTTGGGCTCGAACATCATGACGCTTCCGCTGCTCCCATCTCCGTCAAAACGAGCCTACAGAATGGTTCAGGTACGCTGACATCTTCAATAGGATACGAAAACTCTATTCGATTCTTCTTTCATAAAGCATCAGCTCTTCTCCGTTCATACGTAGGACGCCATCTTCAAAATTCACGCTAAACCATCAAGAATTCATCATTTTCATCCTAAGTGCCCCCCGTCCTCAATGGCCCTTACTAATGGTGTTTCGAAGTAGTGCTGCTTAAAGTCAGTTCAATTTGAGCTCACTATACATACTAGCTTCCTTCCCTGTTCCTGTGCGTAGCTTTCACTTTGACAGTTCAATTCTTGCCGGTGTGTTGGCAAAGGTTGTGACAAGAATTGTCATAGTCGCAGCTGTATCTAGCAGCTTGATACAAGGCTCGAAGAAACATTTGTTTTGTCGTTGAAGTATAGCGACATGTTCTTTGGTTGAAGGAGCTTGCTGAAGATAGTACAACAAATGCCCCTCTTCATTATCCTTCTTCAGAGTTCGTGCATTGGTTTCATATGTTGTAACAGAAACGTTCATTTAATCATTAGGAAAATATTATTGGTTGATCCGTATTTTGCTCTATTTTCAATTTGTATTTAACAAAATAAATCTCCACCACCATAACTAATCGTTTTGAACTACAGACATCAAATGATAAAAATTAGTGAATCTGAAATGAACTTACGATGACCTACAAACAAAATAAACAAAAGACAGAAAGGAGATCGGGATCAGTCTCGCCTGCAATTGGTTATGTAGTGTGAACTGGACCTCAAATTTCAGTTAACATTACAATATAAAATTATGGAAAATTAAGAACAATTGATGTATTTTCCCCTCATGCACTATAACAAGACCCTTATTATAAACATGCTACATCTTTTATCAACAAACTTATCGAATTATACAGAAGAACCTCGGTCAATAGCCCTTTGAGCATTTTGTAATTATGATCAATAAGTACTTTTATTATAATTATCATTCAGAACAATTCATAAATAAATCTGATTATTAAATGATAATGCAAGCCTCCTCTATTTCATAGATCTCTTCTTAGGTCTTCACCACCTCCATTCTTTTCACTAAGTGTTAGCAAGCTTATGGACTATGAGATTATGAAAGAATAGGTTCTTAAACATTACATTTGGATGAATTACGTTGTGATGAAATACGTTATGAGACGTTAAGAATTCTACCGAATAAGATTAGGATCGTTCGATGTTATGATGCATTTCTGTTGTGATAGCATAATATTATGATGCTTTGTTTTTGCGATACAATGATTTATTGAAATTTTGGTGTTATGACAGAGAACATCATGAAAAGTACGTTATGATGGTTTGTATTGTGAGAGATTACGATCTGAAACTTCACAATGTGACTCTGTACATTTCTGTTTATAATCTATTGCGACTTCTACCCTTCGACAATTATATGATGGGGTATATTTCTGTGTATTACGATTTCTGTACTTTACATTATGATGCATTAGGTGGTCCTGGTTAAGAGTTGACCAACTTCGGGAAGCAGCGACAACGACTGCGGCAGCTGCTGCGAACCTATATACAGTGTGTCCCATTTTGAGCAGGCACACCCTCATTGAGAATGAGATAATTTGGAATTTGATTTTTTTTTTCAAATTATAGTACTCAGGAATACCCACATTATTTTGATGAAACATCTGTATATCCATTTTTTATGGCTAACTTTGACCAATTGGAAAGTGAAAAAGTGGGAAAAACATATTAGGGATATTTTCATCACAAAATTACCATCAAATTCTGTTTCAGAATACCCTCAAACCTTCAGACCTCAATGCTTGTATCATTTGTAGCTGGCAATATGATTCACTCTTTTTCGTCAGTAATATTTGCTTAATTTTCTAAAAATTTTCACAAAATTCACAATAATGTTCGATCAATACTGCGAAAAATAACTAAATAACACTTTTATATGGCAAACTGTGACCACTCGAATAGAGAAAAATTGAGAAAAAATACATTAGTGATCTTTTATTCAAAAATTAACCCCAACTCCAGATTTCGGCCTCAGAACAGGGTGTCATATGTAGCTGGAAAAATCAGCACTTCTCATTCATCCATAATGGTCGGTTGATTTCAAAATGCCTTTCTTGTCACAAAGTGCCTCCATTATGACTTTAGAAATATCCAAGGAACACTTTTTTCATGGCTAGCTATGACCAACTGAAAAGAAAAAATTTTTGAAAAACTATCATCAGATTCTGGATCAGAACACTCCAAAACCCCAGATCTCAATTCCTGAGGAATAAATAGGGCGTTAAAAGTTCAACTTCTAAATTGAGTTATTCTGAAAATTATTGCACTTATCAATATTTTCTCACGTTACCGTTACCGGTACCGTCACTGGACACTGCCCTCTGGGGTACCACCTCAAAATGATGGGTAAATCAGAGAATGATAGTTGCCGCTACTGCGAGAACTTCGCGGAAACTGCAGAACATTTGCTTTGCGAATGCCCAGCGCTTTTCTGCAAGAGGCTTAAGTTCCTGGAAGGGGCCTTTTTAACGCCCTCCGACATCAGGAACTTAGCTCCCAGGAAACTGATAAACTTCACAAGAAGTCTCGGAATCCCGGGCCTCGAATAGACCAAGGATCACGCACAAAAGAACTTATAGGTCGAAGTGCTTGTGAGGCTGCACAGCCTGTACGACCCCCCTACAATCTACAATCTAGCCGTGGAAAATGGATATACGATTGTTTCATCAACATAAAGGTAGCTATTCCTGAGTACTATAATAATAAAAAAAATCATTCATTTTATTTTATTTTGAATGAAATATGTGGGTATTGCTATTCAAAGTGGGAAACACTATGTTCAAGCGCACCTTCAATTTTGCACGGCTACTGCAACCGCAGTGGCATCGGCTGCGACTCAATCTATAAATCTACTTTTTACTTTCATAATACCCAGCGGGGTGTAGGTGCACCTCACACATCAATTTCAGTGGATATTTGGAAAAATAGATTTTCATCTGATTTCTTCATAGCTATATGTCTGAAACATACTTCAAAAATGTAATTATTCTCAATTGTACCTTAGAGACAATCGTTGATTGTTAATATACATGATAATAATATGTGGTGCACATATGCACCCCACTTGATATTTAATATACATTTTTGAGGTCGGTATTATAGAGGTTGAGGCAAACGTTTGAAGTGAATTCGGTAAATCATACAGTCTTGAGTATGATCGATTTTTTAAGAACGTATCGGTTAAGTTAATTTGTAATTTGAGCTAAATTTTGACTAAATAGTTTGTTATCTTATTTTACCGAGTCGTTGAAAACAGATTATTATATGACAACGTTGAGTTCTAATTGTCAAGGAACTAGGAAAAATACTTCACAGAATTTAAGATTCCTAGTTCACTTACTTTCTCAAGTGTTTATCTCTACCTTTCTACATCAGGATGCTCCATTTGTTCTTTCTCCTCTCATGCTGAACTGAAAACTTACTTCAGCACTCAATGACTTACCTACTCTGTTCAGCTCTATTCATTGAATTTTTTTTTCTTTAAGTCAAAAAGTACTCGTGAATTTGAAACAAAAATAGATAACACTTATATAATCTATTGAACAGAAAAATAAGTAATAACCAAATGTTAGTGACATTCATCAAATTAATTATTGATAGAGCAAGTCCTAATTTTGACTAATAATATTACTTAATCTGGAAAAAGATGAATGAGGATGAATAATTTACTAATAATTGAACAAGATAAATCACGAAAGACTCATATAATTCAAATTCAATAAATACACTAAAAGTTGAATATAATTTATATAGAGAGGTGGAAAAGATCGACTTTATATTTGAAGAATAAAAATTAATGATATAACTTGTACTGAATATTGAGTTGAATAGTGTTGAATTATGAGAAGTACAGTCATTTAACCAAAACAATAAAATAATTATTTCCGCTGCTACATGTTGACTTCGACGAGTAAAACGAAAGACTAAGGTTGGATTTAGTCAACTTTAGGCAGGCATTAACATAACGGTGACATCAAAGGTTTTTAGCATAAACTTAACATTGTTGTATACAGGGTGTTTCATAATGAATGCGCAGGACTTCCGGATGTAATAGCACGTTCAAAATTCAAAATTTTCGAGATACAGGGTGTTGAAATTTAAAAAAAATTATAGAATTTTGCGAATATCTCTGGAACCGTTTATCGCACTAAAAACAGATTTTGAATGCATTTTCTACTCATAACAAGCTATGTTTTGTGCAGATTTTTGTTTTTTTTAATTTATAATTGGTGAAGATTCTGAAGGGGTAGTGGGTGTTTTTTTCTCCAACTTCTACGCCACTGGAAAAAGTACGACCCCGCCTACTTGAACCGCCAATGTTTTCTTCACAAAAAATGTATTCTTGGTCATAAGCTCTAAAGTTGACAGCTTTCAAGAAGAATCAACTTTCATGTTGAAAAACATGGTAAATTTTTTTAAATAATTTTTTTCCTAATCATACAAAATTTATTTAAACGTTAAAACAAGTAACAAAACCAAATGTTGACTTCTCAATTGCAAAATAAATAAAAAACAATAACAATCATACTCAGTTGAATTGTTGGAAATGTCCGCCGTTAGCTTCAATGCACGCAGTATTTTTTCGAGGAAAAAACATTATTTAAACAACATGTAAGTTGATTTTTCTTGAATACGGTCAACGGTAAAAAACATTGGCGGTTCATGTAGTAGGCTCAGAACTGTACTTTTTCCAGTGGCGTAGAAGTTGGAGAAAAAAAACACCCACTACCCCTTCAAAATTTTCACCAATTATGAATTTGAAAAAATAAAAAATCCACTCAAAACATAGCGAACAATAAAAATAATATATATGTTCTGTTTCGGTTTCACCTAAAATATAATTGTTAATTGTGTATGTCTGAATGCTAATTTTGAGTTAAAAGTAAATTTCCCATATTTTTCTCGCGATATTGCTGTGTTTTTCTACATTTGAGTCCTAATATATTGAGCGTTCCCTATACGCGAAGTCAAAACATACTAGCCAGGAGAAGCGAGAAATCAGTACAGAAATTGTCCTCAAGTGTGCTACAACTCATTCTCGTTATAATAACGGATGCTCATCTCTAACACATAAATCGCTGCACTCCAAGTGACTGACCTAGATGGTTGTACGGACAATAAGCAAGATAAGGAAATCACAGCGCGTTTTGTTATTTTTGATTATTGTTACGTAATTTTTAACCCGTTTAAATTCTTTCAACCGAACAACCATCAATTTTCAAATTCCGAAAATACCAATATTTACAGCCCACGAAAAAATCGAAACTCCCACATTTACCATGTGTGAAGGAATTCTGAAGTATACAGATTTTCTGTAAAACTTGGCAATATTGCATTACTAAAAATCATATCGAACAATAAAAATAATATGGATGTACCATGTGTGAAGGAATTCTGAAAATACCGGATTTTCTGTACAACTTGTCAACATTGCATTACTAAAAATCGTATCGAACAATAAAAATATTATAGGTGAACCATGTGAAAAAGAAGTCTTGGACATTTTGTATACTTGGCAACATTGTACGATAAATACAAAATGGATAAAAAAAATCAAAAACATTGAAATGTAAATTGAACGTTTCCAAAATGATGATATTCTCCAACATTAATTGAGTTCTAAGAACAAACCGACAACACCGTCCCACTATCGTGAGATGTACCAATAGTCCAAGATCCCAGGGCCGTCAGACGTTACTTATTCTTAAACGAACGTAATGTGTACGATTGAGTAGTGTTACTGTGTACTATGATCGCATGCCTACCTGCTAGCTTTGCCAGATGACCATTATTCACATATTAGGGAATCAAGGTACGTAAAAACATTACTTTCTTCAGTTGAATCGCCATTATGCATCCACCCTGGAGCTCCGAGTTCAGTTCTCGTCTCTGATAACTTTTTTTCACACAGCCAGGCGCGTCACACTAAAGTCAGCTATCTCGGTTGAGAACAGCATCGACTCTGGGAGGATTTTTGAACAAAAATCCTGAATCTAGTGTAACGCATCTGGCTGGGTATAAAAAAAGTGTTGTGGGAGACGAGATTTGAACTCGTTGCTCCGATTTGGATGCCTGTGGCACTGTCCACAAACCTATCAGGCGTTACAAAAATATTTCTGTATGATAATGATTCAACTAAAGTAAGTAATGTTTTTACGTGCCTTGATTCCCTACTATCTGAAGAACGGTCATCTGGCCAAGCTAGCAGGTAGGCATGCGAACATAGTACATACTAACACTACTCAAGCGTACACATTTTGTTCGTTCAAGAATGAGTAACGTCTGACGGCCCTGAGATTTTGCTCTACAATGAATAGTCGATCAAATTCCACCCAATACTCGACAATTCACTGTTGAATGAACAACAGAATGAAATTTTCCAACTTATTCAAAATTATTTCAAAAGAGTAATTGATTAAGCTAGAAGTTATGTGAGCCGTATTTGCAAAATCAAATGGCTCACGTTTACACCAGACTGTATAAAAATTACACAACGGTCTCTCAATAATCATCACGGTAATAATTTAAAATCACAAATTGCTTACCCTCGATCATCAAAGGGTTTCAGAGATACAAATGTCTCCAATCAGTGAGTGAATTCAATTCACGTTTTCTTATTTCAACGCAAAAATTCCCACAATTCCAGCAGTTTTGCGCTTCGTGCGTAACTTCTACAATAAACAAAAATTAGATTCGCTATTGAATCACTAGTTGAGAGACTTTGATGGAATGTATCTGATGAATGAACTACTCAAGGGAGAGTCGTCGATGATACTCTAACGAGTTTGTACTGACCTGAACCTAGACCAACAGATTCAACAACATACGACTAGGTTCTGTTCCATTGATCAGAATTATTTGGATTTTTCCTCTTATGAGGTGTCATTTCCACAACACAGCTCCACAAAAATTCCTTTGCGACTTTTTTACCAAGAAATGACGTTGTTAACATAGTGAGTGTTCCGTTTCATGCATTCATCGCATCACTGTTGCAGACATAATCTAGCGTTCTATTTCTCAACTAACATTGATGTTGGTGTGTTGAATCGGAACGATTTTTGCTTGCGTGGTGCATGCCGTTTCCCGCAGATGTTGACATTTATCACTTTATCAGTCAACCAAATTGTTATGTAACAAAAACAAATCTGTTAATCTAGTAAATAAATTAATATGGGTAGAACGAATCTGTTAATGGCAAGAGTAGGAAGCGAGCTTTGTGAAAATGAGAGTAGCTCAGATTCTGATACAAGTGATAGTTATGAGGATAATATCGTGTGTCTCACGCCATAACCGCGAATATTCTAATTCAAGGGTTCTGACTTCAATATGTAAAATAAAAATTTTCCACCAAAATTTTCAATGCCAAACTCACGAAAGTGCTATCAGGTTGTCTACAGTGAACGAGAGTGAATTCGCGAATGTAAAAACTTCTTAAAACTCTTCTCATTCGAAATGACAAATTGCACATTCGTGGTTCTGGCATGAGACCGACGAATGATGTTAAATGAATTGATGATTTTTTCTTCCATTGTACGTAAATCAGGTAAATGTGATGCACGATACTTGAAATATCAAATTTAAACTTTTAATTCGATTTCTAACGTTTCTGTTTGAACGTGAAGGCACAGACAAGAAACTCTTTTTGACTTTTGAGTTTGAAAGATCTAACTTGGATCGCATTCATCGCTGCTGGACGAACGGGTAGCAGTTCATGCACTTTCGATGTCTCAAAGCCAAAGAGGGGAATATAAAAGTGGGTGTGTCAATGAGCTCTCAATGTAGGAAACGATACTGTCATATGCGCATTATGTCCTCAATGCATGAAACTGAACACGCCTATAGATACGTTTCGCAGATATTATATTTTTTTCTAGTACAATCTCAAATTTTCTAGAAGTAATGGAAGGTTTGTCATATATTTGTCATCCTTATTTCATCTGTCAGTTTCACGATACGAAAACTAAACGTCAAAATGACAGCTGTGCATCATAACTTCCTGATACATGACACAAAAAGGAAATGACAAATGGCGACAAACTAAATGGAAAAATTATTCATACAGCTCAATTCACAGGGTGTTATAGCTGATTTCGTGATAAAAATTCATTCATCCTTAATCAATCAATCAATATAGTTTATTGTCATCAAGAAAAAATACAAACAAACAAAGTGTTTACGTTAATATAAAAACTATTTCTATAAATATATTACAGGGACATGAACATTGAGAGAGAGGAAAAAACAAAACAGCAAATGTATTTGGTTGTACAGTTAGGATTATAATTAAAAATAGAGTAGTCAGACATTAAAATTTGTGAGAATAAAATTCTTCAAGACTGTAATAAGGTCGATCACTTTATAAACCATGCACAGCCTTTTTAAAAAGGTCGGTATTGCTTATATTTCTTATTTGCTCAGGTAAATGATTATACATCTTACAACCATTATAAATAACTGAGTCCTTCACTAGGAATGAGGTTGACCTTGGTAGGTTAATATTGTTTTGCTTGCGTATTGAGTAATGGAAAGAAGTATCAAACTGATTGAAATGTTTTTTTATTAAGCATACTTTTTCATGGATGAAGATGGCGATGACTGTATGTACTACAAATAATGGTTCACAGGGATCACATGTCTTTGCTGTGGATAGTCTCTAATTGCTTGTTTCTGTAAGATGAGAGTGTCTTGCATGTGAGTTTTATTGCACACTCCCCAAAAGGGGATTCCGTATCTTAGATGGGACTCTATCAAGGCATAGTGAGTTGTTTTTGCTGTTGAGAGTCCTAGCTCTTTTGTTACTCGTCTCACAGCATAACATCCAGAAGATAATTTCTTATTTAAGTTGCAAACATGTTGTTCGAACTTCAATTTACTGTCGATGAGAATTCCCAAAAATTTGTTGTTATCCCGGCTCTCGATATAACTGTTATCTTATTTGATATTTTTTCTCTCGCACTTAAAAGATATTAGGTTGGTTTCTGTTACGTTTAGGATCAGACGATTTGAATCACACCACTGCTTTAAAGTTTTTGTGTCCTTGAGGATTTTATCCTGCAGAGAGTTAGGTCCTTGTCTTGCCATACTATGGTTGTGTCGTCCGCAAAGACCGTAAACTTTCCTGATATGTTTATTCCAAGCAGATCATTAATATATAATAAAAATATAGTGGGGCCCAATATGGATCCTTGTGGCACACCACAATTCACCAGTGCCGTAGCTGACAGGAATGTCGTTTTCACTATTTGGTAACGATTAGTTGAATATGATTTCTTCCAGTTGAAGACTACACCTCTGAAACCATAGTGGTGAAGCTTAGCCAACAGTATCTCATGATCAACGCAGTCAAATGCTTTTGAGAAATCACAAAAGACTGCCACAACAGCTTCACCACTACTTATTACTGTATTTGTATATACTCCCTGTATAATAAAACGCTATTCCGTTGAAATAGAGTTTCATCACAGCTGATACTATCAATTGTTAGGCCGAGCGGTGCCTTTTTCAATATTTTATAGGAGCGTTTATATAGGAACACATCAGGAAAAGTATACATTTACTTACCTATCAAATCTCATCTCCGGCAACCTTCAGGAAGCTGCTACCAGCTTTGCACACACACACTAGTTTTAATTATTTAAGTTACTTTATTTATTATTATTTTCAACACTTTTCTGGATTTCAATCTATTCAATTACTTCTCAAATTGTTAATTAATATTATCTGGGCCGAAGGCCCAGGTGGAAGATTAAATTTAACTGAATAAAACAAAGAAATCGGCCAAAAACATTTATTATGCCGAAAGAAAAAAAAATAGAACGCCGGAATAACTAAGAAGTTTTAAATTTATAAGTTATTAAATCAAACCCAATTAAAAACCAGTGAATTGAATAAAATTTTATGACATTTACGTTTTTAAACTACTCAAAAAGATATAATTCTTACTAAAGTATTGAACTGATATTTTGAAACAGATCATTCACCAGAAAAGGTCACGTTGCTAACAAACATCTAACACTCTCAAGATTTAAAACAGGACTGCCGTTTAGAAGCATAAAATATATGTCCTTCAAGTTAGCTTGGGTTTCGAAATCGTTGAGGCAGTAAATATAAGGGTTATTCGAAAATTAAATAGTGAATTGAATTTCTTTTTCAGTTTCTTCTACAATCGGCTTATGCATTAAATATTTTATAACTCAGATATTCCGACGTTACGAGAAAAAAAACATAATGCAAATTTGTCGCATTATGAAAAAAAACTCTTTATATCTAAACAATTGATCTTATTTCTACTTATTCTATGTCATGGATCTTTCTGTAACACTCGGTTATGGTTTGAATCAATTCTATTAACGGAAATATGACGTTGAATTCATAATGAAAACTGATTATTGGACACAAAATATTTGGTTCGAATTTATAAATACCCCTCGTAAAACTCTCGAAACTGTGTTGGAACGATTTTTATAGCAACCATATGGGCGAAGGTTTTGGTGCCCTTCTCGGTATCGTAAACTAAATGCTGAATTTAATGGCTTCCGGATGTAGATTCAATGGTTGTCCTCTTCGAGAACTTTTGATATATTTCAAGATTACGTTTTGTTACAATTGCCCCCCCTAAAAAAGTTACAATTTTTTTTTTCCATAAATAAATTGTTACTTCAGATCCATTCAAATATCTAATTCTAACAAGTTACGATTTCGTCAAGTCTTAATGGTGCACCCTGTATAATACTGTACCGCGCACTGATGAAATTCCGCGACGCATAGATATTCCGCGAACTACCAACCCGCGCACTTACCCGCACTTTCCTGTTGGTATACCGTATATCGATTACGCGCGAATGTGGTTCCTGCGGTGATGGTCAACCCAAAGAAATGGTTTCATGGGACTGCTGCTGCACCAAATGCATTTTCAACGAATGCAATTCAGGAGATGATAGTTGCCCCTAGATTATGAAAAGAACTACGCCTATGGTGGCAATGTCGTCTCGTTCACTGATGGCGAATGGCAAGCTGAGATCTAACTAAATAACTCTGAAACAGACTTGTTACCTATATCAAATCATATCAAAACATTTTACAATCACCCAGCTTCTTGCTTTGAGGATGCAAGTGCTACACTTCTTTCCTGAAATTTTCATGAATATTGGTTAGCGTTAGACTTACAAATTGACAAATATTTGGTTCAACGAATCGGATTACTGTTTGTTTATTTCTTTTTCAACTTTTTGAATTCAACATTCATTAATTTTTCGCATATTTCCACAGTATATAGATATATAAGTGATATATTTCTATTCATTTTACTTCAACACGCACCTCTGACAGTATTAAAAGTTACCAGTCTATCTTTTTCTATGTGATATACTTGAAACGACTAAAGTAATTACTGAAAACTAAGTCATATGTGATCTCCAAGTGATTAATGGCCAATTAATTCTTGAAGCTCGACAATATAACCCGATTGACGTATCCAACTATCATCTCACACATTTATTAGTTCTGTCACCTATTTTCATTCAACATTTTCTCATATTTTTAGGCATAATTCATTTCTCTCAAGTTATCCTTTCCTTCAATATACTCATACCAAATTCATTCACCAAATATTTGAATACGTGTACTTCCACGACACTAGAAATGCTCATATACTTATGTCATTATGAAAAAAAAATTTAATCTTAAAAAAATAAATATTATTATACTCAGCAAAAAAAAATCGCTCAGTATATCACAAATCGTGGAAGATGTTATTAGTTATTGATATTAGTAAAACGCTAGTGGCATGCTCTGACAGTGTATAAAAAGCAATGTCGACATCACTACCATACCAGGTCCCTACGAGTCTACTCAATTTCTTCAACTCTTTCTCTGTAGGTTCTTGCGAGCTTTTTCACCATTTTCTTTCACTTTAACGTAGTATGACTTGGGGATACACAATATGCTTCCGCGGGGTGTTTCACCAGATGGACTCCATTCGTCCATGGGCTCATTTATTCACCTATTCGGACAACCTAGAATTCAATGTCTCCATTCGACAAGTTCCGAATACGTTCCCAAGGCGTGACATTTCCATTCAACATCACGTAGTTAATCACGCCTCCATTCGGCTAACACGACCCTCCTACATCTGTCACACTCACGTTCGTTATATCAACTCATCAAGATAGATAACTTTTTACAAATTTCCATACTCGCTTTACCCGAGTTTCATATTCTATATTTTTATCTCTATTTCTCTAGATCTTAAAGGCTCGCTACATTTTTCACTATTTCTTACACGTGCGTCTCTGGGAATTCCTTCACCATTCATGTGACGTCTATTTTACTATTTTCATTGTCAGGTTTCTCTTTTTCTTTCTCATTTTCCGCGTGTGTCACTTTTTTCATATTACTTTCATTTTTCTCTATTTACAATTTGATATTTTCGTTACCCCTGTATTTCACATAATTCCATTTTCTCGATATCTCTTCATTTTCTTATTTTCACGGGGTTGGTATATCACTCAATTGTATCTGTTTCTTTTAACACCTCAATGTATATAAAATCCCTCGCTACCATTTGTCAATCTGTTTTATTTTATCAACAATTATTCTCATATTCGACTTTCTAGCTCTTCAATCAATTAATCTGTCTAACCAATACACATTTTAAAAACAATATTAGATTATTATCGCAAAATAAGTATACATATTAAGAAACCCTATTATTCAAAAGACATTTTATGGGTCTGAATTTTACAGCGAGAAAAATTTCGCAAAACGGTTCTCGTGCACGAAGATACCTTGTTCAAGAAGTTACTAGATACTGTTTTGTAATAAAATAAAAATTCACACCAAATTCTATAAAAAGATTCTGTAAACGGAAGTGGTCCGCCCTTGACTTAATACTCAGTAGAATTTTACTACCCGTTTAAACAGGTTGACTCATTTACTGCAAAAATTTATTCACTGAAATTTTTTCTAATGAAGTATGAACGACTCAAATGTGTTCAATTTTCTTTCTGTTAAAACTAGCAGCATATTTTATTTTCAATATTAAATTCTGAATTTAAATAAAGTTATTGAGGCCCGTTCATGTCATTAACCCCTTTTCATTGTCCATATGTCCTTTTCTATCTTTCCAATTATTATACTCACGCCATAAAATATCCCTTTTAAAATAATAAACGAATAACTCAAAAATAATATTTATCAACTCGATCACCTATATTACTTTCAACTTAGTATTTGTATTTTTCATTATTTTTTTTTTTTTGTTTTCCACCTACTGTCTATCTACCTCATTACTTTTAACTAATCGATAAATCTAATTACATGTACACCTGCAGTGGATATGGAATTCATAAAATAAATTCGAATCGGTTTCTTTCTCAGAATTTCAGGACTTTCCACTATTTACGTAACTACCTGTATTTATTACTATACCCCGAGTTCAGAGTTGAATTGAGGTGTTACAATATCAGATATCCTATTCAATTTCTATTTTAATTTGCTGTGAAAACTCTAGTTGACATTCATATTATTTAACAGTAACCTTTAAATGACCCACTTTGGTCGATGCAACTTCTTTTTTCAAATAAAAAAAATAACCTTTTAAGAGAAATTCATATATAATTAGCAATTCATATTCAACTGAAATAGCTACTCAGCAAATTTAGTTACATAAAATTTTGATTCAATTCTTTAAAATGCTTACTTTCAACTTAATACCAAAATGCAAAATACGTGCTTTCAAATTAATACAAAAATGGGAGTTGAGATGTGAACTTTACTGTCAACACTCCTCTGAGATCATCCAATGCTATATTATTACTTCAATTTTTTTTTACATGAAATATACGAGAATCATTGTCTTACTTTATTTAGTGAATCATTGTCTAACTTTATTTTGTAGAAGTGATTAAGAAAGTATCTCAGAATATTCGATAATTTCAAAACTTCTCTGACTGTAAATCTGAATTGAGGCCTATGGAAGTAATTTATTCAAGCTCAATTAATTTTATTTCAAATATTCAACAAATGCTGAATCAACAGTACAAAAATAAAAATTATTTTAAAAAATTAAATTTCTTGCGATCGCTAGTTTATATTGATTAAATTATAACACTTTACTAAAAAAATAAATTGAGAGGTAAAAACACATGTGTCAAGCAATCAAATCAATGGCATTTATTTTATTTCGGGAAACATATGAATAATCTCAGAATATCGCTGGACAAAAGGTTCGAATTGGGAAGTAAGGTCATATAATATTTCTAACCTTCTCATATATACCTACTAAAGGTACAATATATTTATTGCTGCTGATAGGACCAAGTTTTCATTATTTCAACCTCTCGACCACCCATAGAGATTATATTGTATCACCCAACCATTCAAGACCATATGTTTGACTGTTTCGTAAAATTCTTCGGCTTATGCTAAAACTCTAGTAGGTAAAGAGAGCAGAGAAATCCTAAATCAACATATCCACTGAGGCGACTGGGATAAATTGATTAAACTCATTAACTTCTTTCTTTTCACAATTACACTCATTCTTAGTTCAGTTTTCTATTTTCATAAAATTCTTTTTCTGCTTGAGGTTTATCAACTATCCCTTTTTACGACTATGCCGGAGTCCTGTCTTAACATCTGTTTAATTTAATTTCAATTGTCTACTTTGTCAGTTTACAGATGCCGAAGTGAAATTTTCCTTCTGTGTTCAGGTTCATTTTTTCTTGAAATTCGAATATCTGTTTAATTTTACTGTTTTTTCTACATTAACGATTGCTATTTTTGCTGATATTTGAATATGAAAACACCAATTGTTTTCGTTGTGACTAATAGATTTAAATAATCAGACTGATCTAAGAGTTACATTTTTCTGTATTCAACGTTAGCTCCTGCATTTGGAGAGTCTACTCTTTATTTGTTTAAGTAAATAATCGGATGAAAGGCTGTATACACAATTTTAAAGGAAAAATTCAAAATTTGTCCATTTGTTCTCTTCTAATTTTGTAAGTTCATTAGTAAAGTAAAATTTCGTTCCTCATGGATTATTGTGAACATAGCCTTATCTCCTTGCCGTGCTCGTGAGTTTTTCTAAATATATAATGACTGAGATTGTAGTGACAATTAAAATACAATTCTGAAACTTGGAATCATAAAAACCATATGGAGATATTTGTGTGCATTTTTTTTCTGACTCGAGTAAATCACAATGAAAGCAAAATTAATAAAAAATTTATCAAGCAGCTTATATCTTCTTTTTTATATAGTTACTTGTTGAATTCAAAACAGCAGAAGGCTCTCTAGCTTTGGTCCTGGACAAAACATTGTCAGGAAATTTGTAAACAATAAAATATCAAAACTCTTCTAGATAGTCAGTACAAAATTCAAAATAAATGAAAATTCTTAAACGATTCGTACTAAAATTCTCGAATAACAGAATACAACACACATTTTTCTATTTCAGATTGGAAATCGAAAATTTTGTTTCATGAAAATACGAAATAAATATACAGCAAGACATAAATCCTCTAAGAGTAGCAGAAATTCAAAATTATAAGTATATTACTTTTACTCTACATATTCTGTTTTATTATTTTTTTTATGAATTAAAATGGATTTTCTAAACCAACTACTTATCTACCTACAATTTCAAGATAACACCATACACACATTGAGAGACCAATATAAAAAAATATAGTTGCAAGAAAATACCATATGGATTAAGACATCAACATAATAAATACATATAATTTCAAGAAAATAATCCACGCATTCGAAACCAATATAATAAATATATATTTTCAAGAAAATACCTCACACATTATGACACCATTATAATAAATATATATTTTCAAGAAAATACCCCACACTTTTGACGCCATTATAATAAAACGCTATTCCGTTGAAATAGAGTTTCATCACAGCTGATACTATCAATTGTTAGGCCGAGCGGTGCCTTTTTCAATATTTTATAGGAGCGTTTATATAGGAACACATCAGGAAAAGTATACATTTACTTACCTATCAAATCTCATCTCCGGCAACCTTCAGGAAGCTGCTACCAGCTTTGCACACACACACTAGTTTTAATTATTTAAGTTACTTTATTTATTATTATTTTCAACACTTTTCTGGATTTCAATCTATTCAATTACTTCTCAAATTGTTAATTAATATTATCTGGGCCGAAGGCCCAGGTGGAAGATTAAATTTAACTGAATAAAACAAAGAAATCGGCCAAAAACATTTATTATGCCGAAAGAAAAAAAAATAGAACGCCGGAATAACTAAGAAGTTTTAAATTTATAAGTTATTAAATCAAACCCAATTAAAAACCAGTGAATTGAATAAAATTTTATGACATTTACGTTTTTAAACTACTCAAAAAGATATAATTCTTACTAAAGTATTGAACTGATATTTTGAAACAGATCATTCACCAGAAAAGGTCACGTTGCTAACAAACATCTAACACTCTCAAGATTTAAAACAGGACTGCCGTTTAGAAGCATAAAATATATGTCCTTCAAGTTAGCTTGGGTTTCGAAATCGTTGAGGCAGTAAATATAAGGGTTATTCGAAAATTAAATAGTGAATTGAATTTCTTTTTCAGTTTCTTCTACAATCGGCTTATGCATTAAATATTTTATAACTCAGATATTCCGACGTTACGAGAAAAAAAACATAATGCAAATTTGTCGCATTATGAAAAAAAACTCTTTATATCTAAACAATTGATCTTATTTCTACTTATTCTATGTCATGGATCTTTCTGTAACACTCGGTTATGGTTTGAATCAATTCTATTAACGGAAATATGACGTTGAATTCATAATGAAAACTGATTATTGGACACAAAATATTTGGTTCGAATTTATAAATACCCCTCGTAAAACTCTCGAAACTGTGTTGGAACGATTTTTATAGCAACCATATGGGCGAAGGTTTTGGTGCCCTTCTCGGTATCGTAAACTAAATGCTGAATTTAATGGCTTCCGGATGTAGATTCAATGGTTGTCCTCTTCGAGAACTTTTGATATATTTCAAGATTACGTTTTGTTACACCTGTAGGAAAGAGAAGATGGCATCACTGGTATTTTTTCTCTCCTGAAAACCGTATTGATTTGACGAAATTATGTTATATTTTCTAGAGTATTTTGTAATTCTATTTTTTACTAGCTTTTCTATGATTTTAGCTAGTGTGGGTATTAGGGATATTGGTCGGAAGTTTGCTGGCTCATCTTGGTTTCCCCCTTTATGTATAGGTATGTTATATCCAACATCTACAGTAACCGTCCCAGGCATATCAGGTTACATTCCAGGGAAACCGCCGACTCGACAGTCTCACGGACCCAAGCGATGGATATCCAATTCCAACTATCAAGCAGCATCGTCAGCATCTCAGATGTTATAAATTCACGTTTTCAAATGTAGATTGTCACTTATTCATTTCATGTAGTAGAATAAAGTCATCTTAGTATTTTCAATTTCTGTAATTATTAAATGGTGGTTCGAACCACCCGAATACAATTTTTAAAAAGTTCAAAGTGAAAACCCAGATATAACAATTGGCGCAGTCGCTGTAGGATCCTTCAACTTCTGCGGAACAAGGAAAGACTAAACCGAAGGAGGTGGATTCCAATCCTTAAAAGGAAGAACTAGCAGCTCCAGCAGCAAACTCAATACGAAGAAAACCCCAGCTCAACACGAAGAAAACAAAATAAGAACGGCAGGACGATCTCTTCAACGGAGGAAGAACACGCGAACGCTAACTTCGTCCGGAACATCGCTTGTGAAGTCGGATTCCATCCACCGTATGGACATCCTTTGGTAAGACAATTCAAGAATCGTCTCGTACATTATTTTATCGATTTATTTTCATTTTGATCAAATAACCAGTTCTTTTATCAATCAATCATGCCTGATAATCATCCCGAAAATCCCCCAGTTGCAATTGAATCTTATAGACTAAACGAAATATTTTCTATCGTCCCCGAATATGACGGTGACCAAATATTTTTAAATACTTTCACCCATGCATGTAATACTGCTTACCGCATGGCAGTGCAAGACCAGAAGGTGCTCTTAGTTTTGCACATCAAAAACAAACTTCGAGGAAAAGCCGCGGAACTAATAAGTTCTCGTAACCCCTCAAATATGGGACGAAATAAGAATCCTTTTGAACCAATATTTTGGTGACACTCGCGATTTAACCTCGTTGATACAGGATGTTCAACGAATTCACCAACTACAGGGAGAGTCGCCACTAATTTTTATAAACAGACTGCAAACACAAAATACAAAAATGCATGCGTGTATCCAAAAAACAAATTCTTACTTCCGACCAAAAAGTATCCCAAAGTGCACTCGTCGAAACGATGGCACTGAACACACTCTTAGATGGTTTAGAACCCCAAGTAGGACAACTAGTTCGGACAGGTAACCCTACTGACATGCTCTCTGCAATTCAGAGAGTAAGAAGAGAGATGCAGTTGAATTATTTTCAACAGCAAAAATCGACAAATAGTAGAAACACAAATTCACAAAATAATAATCAATTTAGAAAGATAAACCCGAACCCCATACAACAAAAAATTTGTTCTTTCTACAAAAGACAAGGACACACTTTGAAGGAATGCCGTACAAAACAATACCAACAGTCTCAACAACCTCAACAAAACTTTCAGAGACCCAATTTTCAACAAACACCGAGATTCAATCAGAATCCAAGACCCATTCAACCAAATCAAACGTTTACCCAAAATCAATCACAATTCAGACCCCCAATAAGTGGGCCAAATCCTAATTTCAACCAACAGAGACCATCAGTCATTCATCCAAACCCAAATTTCAATAGATTTAATAACGCTCAAAGAACTCATCATTTAAATTCACAGAATCCTGACCCAAATAATTATACCGCTAATTATTCGGACCCATAAAATTTTGACGATAATTATACTGATAATTATCAAGATCCTCAAACTTTTGACGCTGACGGTTATACTGATAACTATCAGGAATACCTAGACTTCACTCATCAGTCCGACTCTTATAATACTGAATATTTAGAAGTCAAACCAATATGAAAATCACCAGGTTTTTCCAATAAGCCCCACATGTTTCGATCCACCAATAAATCAGCAAACGAACCCCACTTTGGAACTACAGAATCAAATGCAAACCTTGAACTTATCAGATGACTTGAACCCAAACCTGAACTTTCCAGAACACAAATTCCTATAACCCAGTCGCTTATGATTAGTTCAAAAAATTTGTATTATATCAAGGACGCAACCAATACTTTCAGAATACTTATCGATACCGATGCTGGTCTGTCGATATTTAAACCAAAAACTTTTCAAAATCATTTCAATAGATCCCCAGAAAATATTTTGATTCAAGGTATAACCAATCAAAAAATCAATATCTGCGAATCGGTATTGATACCTTTTTGCACAAACAACCCTCACAAAGTTTTTATTTACGACTTGGATATAGAATTTGATGGACTCCTAGGATCTGATTTTTTGGAACATTATCACTGCATAGTGGACCTGAAAAACAGACAACTTATTACTGATTCCAAAACAATCCCCCTGATTAAAGTAACCGACTGTGAAAAACCCGCCGAAAATTCAAATACGACACCCGTGGGCAACATCCAAAATATAATCTCAACTGAACCACGAACCGAACAAATTTCTAAACTTAGGTGCAATCATTTCAACACTGAAGCTATACTGATAGCCCAGGTAAAAGACAATGTTAGATTACCCAATGCGTTAGTTAGAGTGAACCATAGAGGCGAATTTCTCACTTCTGTGATAAACTCAAACGCAATGCCAAAAACAGTAAATTTTTCCGATATACAACTGGAACCAATCCAAAATTTCAATCAATAATTTCAACGAAATAAATGATATCGACGTACAGACGGACAGAAACTTTGAGATTCAGTATCAACTTCGATTAGAACATCTGAACGAAGAAGAAACTGAACTCATAACCAACGTCTGTCTTGAATACTCAGACATATTTTATTTAGAAGGCGACCGACTTACATTTACGAACGAAATAAAACATCCCATTGATACCAAAGACGCCAAACCCGCATTCACGAAATCATATCGCTACCCCCAAATCCATAAAGAAGAAGTCAAAACACAAATGAACAAAATGCTGGAAGACGGAATTATATGCCCTTCCATTTCACCATGGTCGTCCCCTGTATGGGTGGTCCCGAAAAAAATCAATGCTTCAGGTAAACAAAAGTGGCGCGTTGTTGTCGATTACTGAAAGTTAAATGAACTTACCATCGACGACAAATACCCCTTACCTATGATATCAGATCTACTAGACCAACTTGGCAGATGCCAATATTTTACCACTCGACCTCGCATCAGGTTTTCACCAGATCGAGATCAATAAAGAAGACATTCCAAAAACTGCTTTCACCGTTGAGAATGGTCATTATGAATTTGTCAGAATGCCTTTCGGTCTTAAGAATTCTCCATCAACCTTCCAAAGAGTTATGGACAACATTCTACTCGGAATTCAGAATGAACGATGCTTAGTCTATATGGACGATATCATCATTTATTCACCAACAATCCACGAACACATTTCTCGGTTGGAAGAAGTCTTCAAACGCCTCAGAAAAGCCAACCTGAAGATACAGCCTGAAAAATGCGAATTCCTAAGGAAAGAAGTAGCATATCTTGGTCATCTCATAACCAGAGATGGAGTAAAACCAAATCCAAGCAAAGTCGATTGTATCATAAACTTCCCTGAGCCAAAGAACCAGAAAGAGATCAAATCTTTTCTCAGACTGGCTGGATACTACAGACGTTTTATCTCAAATTTTGCCAAAATCTCTAAGCCACTGACAAAATTACTTCAAAAAGACATCCCATTCATTTTTGGAAATGAATGTAAGACATCTTTCGAAGAACTAAAACGAACACTCACTTCGACACCCATACTCATATACCCCGATTTCGAAGATACCTTCGAAGATACCACAGATGCAAGTGCATTCGCCATTGGCGCGGTATTGTCCCAATGCCCGATTGGTGAAGATTTATCAATCGCTTACGCCTCAAGGACGCTCTGTTCCGCAGAATCCAAATACTCTACGATAGAACGGGAACTTCTAGCCATCGTATGGTCCGTAAAACATTTTAGGCCATACATATTCGGTAGAAAGTTCAAACTCATCACTGACCACCGACCACTAATATGGTTATTTTCTATCAAAGATCCCGGAAGTAGACTTGCGAAATGGCGCCTGAAATTAGAGGAATATGACTACGAAATCATTTACAAACCTGGAAAGATCAATAAAAATGCTGATGCACTTTCCAGAATCAAAATCGACTCCCCTACAAAAAGCTTTTCTTTAAATTCCAAAATATTTACCCCTTTGTTCATTGGTACTACCTACAAACGAAGACACCAACACACAAATAATTTCAGACAGTGACGAGGGACAAACCACACCTGACCCAGAACCGAAAGAAAAACCTCCCGATACCGAAAAACCCCCCGATACTGACAAACCTCCCGAAATCGAAAATCCTTCAGATACTGAAGACATTCCTGAAAATAACCCTCCAACATACTCTTCCGAACAACTCGAACGAGAATTCCGAACCTTTATAAATCTGTATCGAACTAAATCACTAATTGACCATTCGAAAGTCGAATATTCAAACTGTAAATTGCTCGACAAAGAGATTAAACATATTATTGTATTTCCCCGACAGAAAAAAATCGAAAACCTCCACCATACGATATTTGACGATATATTTGAACAAAAATGCGACATCCAAAATTTAAAAATCAATACCTTTTCAAGCAACACAGTCAAACGTCGAAAATACTACATTATATTTCTCCCATTTGATGACGACTTAGTGATAGAACATTTGTTTCTCACCCTGTATAGAAATCAACATGAACTTGACATATCACACATTTATTGCATTGAGAATAACTTAGAACTTCCTATTCTTGAAATAATTTGTTTCATTTTCGCAGAAAAAAGATATTAAACTCAAAGTTTGTCAAAATTTAATAAGAACTCCAGACGCTGACCAAATCCCATTAATAATCGATCAATTTCATAATGGAAAAAATAATCTCCATAGAGGTATCAATGAAACCATTCGCAGAATAAAAGAAAAATATAATTGACAAGGCCTTACAAAAGAAGTCGAAAAATATATTAAAAATTGCCAAATTTGTCAAAAAAGCATGATATGTAGGAAAAACCTTAATAACCCGCTAGTAATAACCGAGACTCCTAGAACTGCCTTCGAAAGAATCAACATCGACATTATAGAAATCCCGACGAAAAACTATGCACTTAGTATACGCGACGAACTAACAAAATTCACACAAGTTTACGCTATTGAAGACAAATCTTCAAAAACTGTTGCAAACGCCCTACTCTGGTATTTTCAACATTTTGGCACACCCTTAAGAATACATTGCGACCACGCAGAGAATTTGACAATGCAATCATGAAAGATCTTTGCGCACTCTACGACATTAAATTAACATACTCCAGCGTAAATCACCTTCAATCAAATGGATCAGTAGAAAGATTTCATGCAACCTTTTTCGAAATGATTAGAGTATTTCTAGCCAAACACCCAGACCACTAATATGGTTATTTTCTATCAAAGATCCCGGAAGTAGACTTGCGAAATGGCGCCTGAAATTAGAGGAATATGACTACGAAATCATTTACAAACCTGGAAAGATCAATAAAAATGCTGATGCACTTTCCAGAATCAAAATCGACTCCCCTACAAAAAGCTTTTCTTTAAATTCCAAAATATTTACCCCTTTGTTCATTGGTACTACCTACAAACGAAGACACCAACACACAAATAATTTCAGACAGTGACGAGGGACAAACCACACCTGACCCAGAACCGAAAGAAAAACCTCCCGATACCGAAAAACCCCCCGATACTGACAAACCTCCCGAAATCGAAAATCCTTCAGATACTGAAGACATTCCTGAAAATAACCCTCCAACATACTCTTCCGAACAACTCGAACGAGAATTCCGAACCTTTATAAATCTGTATCGAACTAAATCACTAATTGACCATTCGAAAGTCGAATATTCAAACTGTAAATTGCTCGACAAAGAGATTAAACATATTATTGTATTTCCCCGACAGAAAAAAATCGAAAACCTCCACCATACGATATTTGACGATATATTTGAACAAAAATGCGACATCCAAAATTTAAAAATCAATACCTTTTCAAGCAACACAGT
Source organism: Chrysolina oricalcia (assembly GCA_944452925.2). Classification (NCBI taxonomy): domain Eukaryota; kingdom Metazoa; phylum Arthropoda; class Insecta; order Coleoptera; family Chrysomelidae; genus Chrysolina; species Chrysolina oricalcia. The sequence continues at coordinate 24,575,737 of OX101816.2, forward strand.
CAAACGTCGAAAATACTACATTATATTTCTCCCATTTGATGACGACTTAGTGATAGAACATTTGTTTCTCACCCTGTATAGAAATCAACATGAACTTGACATATCACACATTTATTGCATTGAGAATAACTTAGAACTTCCTATTCTTGAAATAATTTGTTTCATTTTCGCAGAAAAAAGATATTAAACTCAAAGTTTGTCAAAATTTAATAAGAACTCCAGACGCTGACCAAATCCCATTAATAATCGATCAATTTCATAATGGAAAAAATAATCTCCATAGAGGTATCAATGAAACCATTCGCAGAATAAAAGAAAAATATAATTGACAAGGCCTTACAAAAGAAGTCGAAAAATATATTAAAAATTGCCAAATTTGTCAAAAAAGCATGATATGTAGGAAAAACCTTAATAACCCGCTAGTAATAACCGAGACTCCTAGAACTGCCTTCGAAAGAATCAACATCGACATTATAGAAATCCCGACGAAAAACTATGCACTTAGTATACGCGACGAACTAACAAAATTCACACAAGTTTACGCTATTGAAGACAAATCTTCAAAAACTGTTGCAAACGCCCTACTCTGGTATTTTCAACATTTTGGCACACCCTTAAGAATACATTGCGACCACGCAGAGAATTTGACAATGCAATCATGAAAGATCTTTGCGCACTCTACGACATTAAATTAACATACTCCAGCGTAAATCACCTTCAATCAAATGGATCAGTAGAAAGATTTCATGCAACCTTTTTCGAAATGATTAGAGTATTTCTAGCCAAACACCCAGACGAAGAACCATTAAACGTACTTCCTCATGCAGTTATTTGCTACAATAACTCGGTGAATAAAAGTCATGGTTTCACACCCCATGAGTTAGTTTTCGGGCACACAATAGACCCCCCGAAACTCTATACAACCAGGAACAACTGATTACCAAATACGTAAGAGATCTGAATAACAAAATTTCACATTTCTATAAACTTGCTCGTGAACGCGTACTGAAACAAAAACAAAATGCCAAAATTCGATTTGACCGAAACATATCCGGAGAAACCCCAAATTATCAAGTAATGGACAAAGTCTATGTCAAAGAATCTCAAATCAAAGATAAATTGCAAAATAAGTTTAATGGCCCCTTCATAATCGAACAAATACTTCGAAATTCGGCAATTCTTTTGAATCCCCGAACCAATCAAAGATCGAAAGTAAACTTCGATCGTATGAAGCCGCACACTGAGAATTGATTTATTTTCAGGTTACCGCTGCTGTTCGGATCAGTAGTCTGTCAATACCAAATCCAATCAATCAATAATACTATTGGCGTCTACTACCATGAAAACAACAACATCGTACTCACCAATGACAAATGGACTATACTCGTGAACAAAGACATTTCAGTATTCAAAAACATATACGAAAATAATAGGAACATTTTAGAAACTCTTATCAATACAACCCTATTCACTGGTCAGAGTATGAAAGAATTTCACTCTGAGGTAAAGACCCATATCATTCTTCTCACCCAAATTTCAAATTCAATAAAACAAAAACTAATAGAAATTGTTTTAGATACCAGAAGGTATAAAAGAGGCCTTATCAATGATATAGGTAGTATTTTCAAATAAATCATAGGAAATCTAGACGCTACCGATCACACGAACTGTATCAATAGATGGAGGAGCGATGAACACCAATTAGAAAACCTAATGAAAAACCAAATATCGGTAACAGCATCCGTAACCCGAAATTTCAATGATACCATTCGAAAATTATGAGGAAACTTTCAACTATGACATAAAAATCGTAGAAAGTTCCATTAATAATTTGAGCGATAATATAAACAAAATCGAAGCAAAATAAAAATTCTTCGACATTTGCGAAAAATTAATGGAAAGCTTTTTATTTTTCGAAGAAAACATTGATGATGTGTTGGACTCGATCACCTTCGCCCGATTAAATATCATTCATTCTTCGATTATCAGACCTGATCAAGTAGGTACTGCTTTGCAAGAAATTTCCGAAAATTAACGACGGAACAACCTTCCTCTCCAACCAAAACTTTCCAACATAGCCCAATATCTTGAAATCATTGAACTTGAAGCTTTTCAAACCAATTCAAATTTAGTTTTTATCCTCAAAATTCCTCTCATCGAACCTCAAATCTATACTCTATACCAACTATTTCCTATTCCGATTTACGATAACAGAACTGGCCTCCATCACATTCTTTCTATTTCTCAAAAATATATCGCGAAAGACGATGATTCTTTAATGTTTATGCCAGTGACGGACTTGAAGCAGTGCAAGCCACTTTCGTATAAAACTGAACTATGTTCCGATATGTTCGCGTACCCCATTGACTATAATTCGATTTGCGAAGCCCAAATTTTCAAAAACAATAAAGACATTCCGCGAAGTTGCAGAAGTTCGTTGGTTTTCAGTCAAGGTTATAACATGCAAAAACTTGAAAACAACCTTTGGCTAGTGATTCTTTCCGAACCATTGCAAGTTACTGTGAATTGCCCAAAAATGAACTCGAAAACTGAAATAGTGTATAATAATTCAATAGTTAAATTACAGACAGAATGCAGTGCATTCATTGGAATTACCAAAATTCAAGCAAATTCCCAATTGTCAAAAATTTCGAACGTTACCTACAAAACACATCCAATTTCAATTCCGTATGAATGCTGTGCTGACATCCCGGAAAAATCAAAACTTCCAAAATTACAGCCACTCAAGTTAGACGATCTCAACATCGAACATTTGAACATCGCCAAAAACAAGTTGGATTCGTACTTCAAAACTTTGGACGACCTAATCCAGAGACCATTCGTCGAGAAAAACATTTCGTGGTTTACATACACCACCATAATACTAATCATACTTTTAGCAGTCCTTTACGTCATCTGCAAGTGTAGAAGAAAACTAAAATTAGCACCAACTAGACCCGACGCTTCACCGCTTCCTCCGACTAGATCGTTCAGACCGTTCCAAAGGATTCCAAGCATCTTTTCAAGGAGAAAACCAAACCTACAGGAAGAAGTGCAAAACGACTCCTTCAATCTAGACGAAGTCGCCTAAGCAACCCCGTCTGAGTAACCCTAAAAGTTGTTGCATAGCATCAATTTTTCTAATATAAGGGGAGCTGTTATATCCAACATCTACAGTAACCCTCCCAGGCATAATATCAGTTTACATTCCAGGGAAACCGCCGACTCGACAGTCTCACGGACCCAAGCGATGGATAACCAATTCCAACTATCAAGCAGCATCGTCAGCATCTCAGATGTTATAAATTCACGTTTTCAAATGTAGATTGTCACTTATTCATTTCATGTAGTAGAATAAAGTCATCTTAATATTTTCAATTTCTGTAATTATTAAACGGTGGGTCGAACCACCCGAATGCAATTTTTAAAAAGTTCAAAGTGAAAACCCAGATATAACAGGTATAACTACAGAAGTTTTCAGGAAATCAGGAAAGATTCCTCTGTGAAATGAGTCGTTTATCAATTTGACCAAAACCTCAAGAGCCTGATCTGGGAGATTTTTGAAAATTTTAATAGAAGTTTCATTTATCCCATAGGTTTTTCATTTTTAATTATTTTTATAACCTCTTTCATTTCTCTGAAATCAGTCTCATAAAGCACAAATTATTGTGGGATAGGGAGATTTAAAAAGTAGTCCATGTCATTTAAATTTCTTGGTAAGTCTTTAGTTAATGTGCCAGCAATAGTGCAGTTGAGTTTGTTTAGTTCATTGGGGATAGAGTTATTTCGGATTTATTTTTGTTATGCTTTCCTCTTAATTCATTTATTATACTCCAGAAAACTAAATTAGTTATCAGATTTTTATATTTTATTTGTGTAATAGCTTTCCTTTGCTGCTTTGAGTAATTTTCTATAGATTATTCGATAGTTACTCAAATATTTGTTGAAAAAAACTGAATTTATGTATTTTCTGATATAATGCATACTTCGTAGATTTTCAGAAGATGTTTTTATTCTTGACGTCAGCCAAAGTTTTGTTTTTTTCTTATTCTTAATTTTTTGTACCGGAAAAGATGTATTGAATATGGTCACAAGATGTTCATAAAACATTTTAACGGGTTTTTCTAGATTTACGAGGATTCCCAATTTGAGCGAATAGACACTTCTCGCGTTGGTTGATAGTGTATTTTTGGTAAACAAAAAATTGAGCGTTACATCTTGATGTTAGATTCGATTTTATTGGTCACCAGTGTGATATATCCTTTGTATACAAAACCTGAAAGTATCTTTTCTACCTCTGGCTGCTTGTAGTTTCACTGCACTGGCTCTATAGGGTCTCTGCCCTTAAAACCACTTGATTTATAAAGTATTCAAAAATCAGGGAAGACAAAGACTGTCACCTGATTTTGGATTACTGGTGTTGTTATAAACGAGCTTAAAGACTTTTGCTGGCTAGGGGATACGAGCTATCTGGTTGCTTGAGGCTTAACTAGCTTTTTTCGTCTCTGCTTTGCTTTGCGAGAATTGGTGATCACGAGGTAGACACGCGGAAGCATGCATCGATCATTGTTTTCATTGATTAGTGTGAAGTTATCCACACTTTACTGTCCACAGTTTATGACGTGGTGACTGTCGAAGTAGGGATAGAGCAGATTTTCTGGGCAGTGTTGCCAAATTTCTCAGGAATCCTGGGACTGATTATGAAATAGGGAATGTGCAGAATAAACTTTACAATGATCTGTACAGAAAGCGAATATGTATGTATGTAAAGAAAGATATACAAGGGGTCTGTTTTTAACGGATTATTTCATTATACCGTGTAACGGAAATGTCGAAAGTTGCAAATGAGTCCTAAAAGTGCGTTGCCAAAATCCTTGGGAAAAAATTACAACACCAAAGCGTACGGAGCGAGCCATAATGAGATATCTGAAAATTATTTTCATTATTTCCATAAATACTACGAGTTCGAAACCAAAATTAAAAGATTGACATAAGCAATTAACATTATACAGTTTGATGAAATGTTTAGAGCTGCTGAAGAGTACAGGGCGAGCAATACTTGAATAAAAATATTACAAACAGTGTGATAAAATTCCATGCCGTGCTACAGCGTACAGGGCGAGCTATAGGGAGAAACATGAACAGAACTTTTATTATTTTATTATTATCTCTGTAGATTTTATCGAAAGAGTTCGTTTTAGCAAACAAGCGAAAATATCATCAATTAGTCAAATAGAATGGTCATTCTCCCATGAAGAAAACGAAAGCCACCTAGCTAATGTCATGTAACGGTTTCTATAAGCAGGCAACTCGCCGACATGAAATTTAGAGTTTTTCTGTCCATCAGATCTTTGTCCTACTTGGAATCACCTCTCACAAATTCATTCTTGTTATCACTAGGTATCTTTGGTCAAGTTCTTTACTTCTGCTCATGAACACGTTATCTGTTTTGAACCCCTCAGATTACGGTCCTGTCATTTTGAGGGATCATTATACCTATGAAGTTTTATATTGAACCAAAGATTTCTGGATGTCTCAATATAATTTAGTGTTAATGGAATGATATTGTGAAAACGTTTGATAAATCACTTCTGATTTTATTTCGAATGAACCAGGTATGATCTCATCACTGAAAAGTACTATGATGAACATCGACAGATCTCATGAAAACCAGCAAAATAAAATGAATATATCAGATCCAGCCTCCTGAACTATTGTTTCAATTCGGAATGAGTTTGAACAGGAAGGACTGAGCAGTCATTTGTTTTAATTTGACATTTTTCCATACCCAACTCAGTTTTATAGTTAGTGTCTTTCCAATATGAATTACTCTCCAGAATAAAAGAGAGATTTGTATAATATGTACAGATGAGAATACATAAAGTCTGATTCTTTGAAGATAATTGGAAATTCTGCGAACTTGTCTCCAGATAGAAGACAGCCACATAGAAAATCCATCCGGAAAGCTTCGAAAATTGAACTAGATAGCAAGTTATTGAATTCTCTCATCATAACGGACTCACTGAGTTCACTCACAGCAATAATGCTATACTATATATGCTATACTATACACGTATCACACTTTCATTCTCCTATTCAAAGAAGTCCTCCTAGTACTCCACCTAGGTCACGGCATGTATATATTTTATATGGGTGTCATTTCACGCGAGCATTAGTGTAAACAAAAAAGCCGACCATCTAGCGAAAGATGCCATTGGGCAACCGTTGATTGATACAGACAAAAGAATAATTCACTCAGACTTGAAGCCCTCTTATAAACATATACTAACCAACACTGGGCAAGATTAATGAAACTATTCATATTCCAAGCTAGCAAAAATAAAGGAATCGGTAGTTACTTCCCTGGCAAAATATTCCGAAGAACAGAAAACATCAAGTCATCAATCACGTATGCCGCTTGGTCACACCATTTCAACAAATGGTTATCTCGTAACCAAAAACTATAAACTTCAATATGAAGTGTGTGATTATAACTCAGCTCACTTTACAACGATGTGTCCGCTCCATCTATCAAGCAATCACAACGTCTTTTATTTCAAAGAGTAGTAGCAGTGATATCATTCAAAACAGATTTGTCCCATGCATGACTGTGCGTCGAACCGTTCAAAACTTAACAGAGAAGGAGACTAAAAAAAGTTGCAATGTATAGATGAATTAGATGAGTGGGATGAAAGAGAGTGAGAAATCACATATTTCATTGATGCGGCAATTGCATCTCTTTCACTAGGCCTCCAATAAATTTTGGTAGACGAAAATCATTTTCACTTTTCGAACATCATCGGAGAGGTCGATTGATTGGAAAGCATACTCTTCGAAAGCAATTCAACCCTCTGTATTGAAAAAATGGTTGGAGTATTTCTTGTGTGTTTTTTTTTGACATAAACCTGTCATGGGGATGGCATGTCAATATTTTTTGTAAATATCAACAGGATGATCATATAATCAGATGTGTAATCTTCTGCGACTGAGAGACAATCTTTAGTGGCTATTTTTCATCGTTGAAGATTACCTTTCCGAAAGTAAGCACGTTGAAAAGAGAAACATTCTCATTTGAAAATTGAATAATCATTACAAACGATTGAAGCTAATGTTACACTTAGGGCACAAGTACGTATTAAAAGACAATCCTCCTCACACAACTTTATTCCATCGCGAACACAAACGTCGTGAATAATCGCAGCTAATAATTCCCAACCCATGACTAACATCTGACTAATATCTGATACACTTATAAATACTGATACACTTATCTTGTAGCCTTGAAACTCCGATGACAAATAAATAAATACTGGGAGGTACGTCTAAGTAGAGCACTCTAACATTCGGCCATCCTGTTCATGGAGCGTCCTCGCGAGATGTTTTGTAGATTGTTTCGTTCCCTTCCGTCCTTTAGGTGGATGGGCATCGTGGTTGCCTGTAAAAAGAGAAAAACGGTAGTATTTCAATTCCGTTTTTATGTTGAACAGTGTTTGACATAATTTTTTTGTATTTTTTTCTGCCTTCTCACAGGCCATATAGTTTTGGCGATAATTTCCTTCTATCAGGACTCACAGTTTTGCTGATAATTTCCTTCTTACAGGACTTATAGTTTTGCCGATTATTTCCTTCTAACAGGACTTATAGTTTTGACGATAATTTCCTTCTAGCTGGGCTTATAGTTTTGACGATAATTTCCTTCCAACAGGACTCATAGTTTTGCCGATAATTTTCTTCTAACAGGACTTATAGTTTTGTCGATAATTTCCTTCTAACAGGACTTATAGTTTTGACGATAATTTCCTTCTAACAGGACTTATAGTTTTGCCGATAATTTCCTTCTAACAGGACTTATAGTTTTGCCAATAATTTCCTTCTAATAGGACTTATAGTTTTGCCGATAATTTCCTTCTAAGAGGCCTTATATTTTTGCCGATAATCACCTTCTAACAGGACTCATGAGTACCTTCTAGCAGGTCTGATTTTTATTTTTTTATACATCATTGCTGCATGAGCAATTCTTTTACATATATTTTTTTTAAAGCTTGGCGCTCTTGGCGCATTCAGACAGACATTGCTACCCAAGCATTTTTTTTATTATCTAGCTCTGGCTAGGGCTCCGGCTCTGGCTAGGGCTCTGCCTCTGGCCAGGGCTCTGGCTCTGGCTCTGGCTCTGGCTCTGGCTCTGGCTCTGGCTCTGGCTCTGGCTCTGGCTCTGGCTCTGGCTCTGGCTCTGGCTCTGGCTCTGGCTCTGGCTCTGGCTCTGGCTCTGGCTGTGGCTCTGGCTCTGGCTGTGGCTCTGGCTCTGGCTCTGGCTCTGGCTCTGGCTCTGGCTCTGGCTCTGGCTCTGGCTCTGGCTCTGGCTCTGGCTCTGGCTCTGGCTCTGGCTCTGGCTCTGGCTCTGGCTCTGGCTCTGGCTCTGGCTCTGGCTCTGGCTCTGGCTCTGGCTCTGGCTCTGGCTCTGGCTCTGGCTCTGGCTCTGGCTCTGGCTCTGGCTCTGGCTCTGGCTCTGGCTCTGGCTCTGGCTCTGGCTCAGGCTCAGGCTCTGGCTCTGGCTCTGGCTCTGGCTCTGGCTCTGGCTCTGGCTCTGGCTCTGGCTCTGGCTCTGGCTCTGGCTCTGGCTCTGGCTCTGGCTCTGGCTCTGGCTCTGGCTCTGGCTCTGGCTCTGGCTCTGGCTCTGGCTCTGGCTCTGGCTCTGGCTCTGGCTCTGGCTCTGGCTCTGGCTCTGGCTCTGGCTCTGGCTCTGGCTCTGGCTCTGGCTCTGGCTCTGGCTCTGGCTCTGGCTCTGGCTCTGGCTCTGGCTCTGGCTCTGGCTCTGGCTCTGGCTCTGGCTCTGGCTCTGGCTCTGGCTCTGGCTCTGGCTCTGGCTCTGGCTCTGGCTCTGGCTCTGGCTCTGGCTCTGGCTCTGGCTCTGGCTCTGGCTCTGGCTCTGGCTCTAGCTCTGGCTCTGGCTCTGGCTCTGGCTCTGGCTCTGGCTCTGGCTCTGGCTCTGGCTCTGGCTCTGGCTCTGGCTCTGGCTCTGGCTCTGGCTCTGGCACTGGCTCTGGCTAGGGCTCTGAATAAGGCTCTTGCTAGGGCTCTGGCTCTGGCTAGGGCTCTGGTTAGAGCTCTGGCTAGGGCTCTTGCTAGGGCTCTTGCTAGGGCTCTGCTGAAATGAAAGTCATGGTTGATGTTCGTTAGTTTAATCATTTCAGGTCATACATGCAGCGACTTACCTTAGACACAAATATTTACCTGTTTATACATTATTTTTCCAAGGTTTGAATGAATTCAATAGATTCCCCATGTACTTAAAAGAGTCAAATAACGGTTTCAGCTTTGTGGAGAGCCCAGTATTAGAACCCTCTCTAAGGCGGCAGTTGGTGACCTTTCAATGAGTTTACCTGTTTATTAGTATCCACTGTTTCCCATTTTATTCGTATTATATGATGGGTATCTAATGAACAATGTCTGCAAAGTAGATTGTTTTATCATGCTAAACAAATCACCAAAATTACCACCACCACGCATATTTAATCATATTCACATATGTTAATAGAGCAACTTTTTTCACCACCCCTTTATTTTGTTCATGCTCACTGGGCTTTTCATTTTATTTATGCTCACTGGGGCTCAACATTTTCATTGTATTATATCCAGACTGGGTATTTCATTCACGAGAAATCTGAATGACATTCTGGATAAATTACAAATACAAACATTGAGTCAACCAATCGAATAAGTTTTTGGATTACTGTTTTTTTTGGTGCTGCTTTTTTTCCTTTACTTTCTCCTGCTATAAATTTGTTCAAATGAGTACTCCAAAATGAATGCCTTGAAGCTTTGACTCGTGAAAACCTTACTGTGATCAGATCGGGTTGAGTTGAAAAACAGCATTCTGCTGATACTCCGCCTTTCATATTTGCAGATTAGGTATTAATGTAATTTCATATTATCATTTTATATATTTATTTATTTGTTATTATATATATTTTTTATTTGTTCCTGCATCTGATGAATAAAGACGAGTTATTATTATTATTATTATAGATATATTTCGTTTTTATACTCATGTAACTAAAATGGTATTTGGAAATGGATACCGTTCTAAGAGATCGATTTATCAAAATCTGTGATTCATTCAAAATATTGAAAACTTCACCATGGTTACTCCATGTTTTCGTAAATACATTGTTATTGTTGATTTCAGTGATTCATTGACTCATGAAAACCCATATGAATGACTAGGTGTTTGTCTGTCAACTGAAACTATCACTATAACGTAAGAGAAATCAACTAAACTAATTCAATTTGTAGTTTCAATATCAATTCGTAGCAATGTACGGCATAATAGACCGGGATCCCACGCCTATTTTCAAAATTGATTAATAACAGGCTGAATCTTCCTGAGTAGCTTCATTCTGCCAAGACGCCCAACTTTTTCCTCTACAAAAATTCTCGATAGTGGTAGCTAATGAAATGCGCAGGCGTCAATCAAGTCGTTTTGGCGAGTGAAAAAAATTCATTAATAACAGTTAGTTTTTCAGTTGAACCTCAAGATAATTCGATAAAGTACTCGAAAATAATTTTGTCCTACAAAATGGATGGTAGGACTGAAGAGTCCCCCACTCCCAACATGTACCAATGACGTGATTATAAAAATTCATTAATAACAAGCGGATTTTTCTACCGTTGCTTGGTTAATATTTGTATAATTGAATGGTCATATTGTCCTACAAATTGAATGGTAGGGGTTCCCAGTCCTACGCTCCGAACATGTCAATTCTATGGTAAAAAAACATTTATTAATAACTGTAGGACAATGATAACACATGAAAGGTAAGTGTATCCTTCACCTGAATAATACAGTGTCCTACAAAAAAAACGGGTATGTATCGCTAGTCCTACAAAAATTATTCAAAATAACGAATTATTTTGGAATTGTGGTTTAGCTCATTTAATGTACTTTTATTCGTGAAGTAATGTTACTTTCAATGTATAATTGTTTGTTCAATTCAAAAATATCATAATTTACGTGAAAAGTTTATGAAATAAGTGGAAAATTTTGTTTAGCTTTCATAATTTTTATAAACATATTGAAAACAACAATAAAAAAGTAAAAATGTTGAAATAATCAATCTGCCCTCCGGGGCGGCTTAAATGAAGTCGCATGCGCTTCAACAGATGCAGGGTAACCCGGAAAAACCTGCAACACCACATCGTCGTATAAAGAGCAGAAATTTATAATTGAAAACTTTCAAAGAGGTCAGACGAATTGTGAAATTCTGCTCTACGTTAAAATAGGATGTATGAGAGGCTTCAAAAAGTCCAGTTCGAAAGAGATATTATGTTTTACGGGGTCAAGTGGCCAACCAAGTAGTTAAAATACCGATCTTTTATTCACTCTGGTAGTCGGTCGTGGGTTCGAAGCCTAGCGACTGCTCTGATGGCCCGAGAAAGTGGAAAAGCACGTAAAAAGTGTGAATTCGTTAATCCTTGGCTCTCACAAGTTTCGGCTTTTGAGGGCTGTCCTTCGTAAGGGAACGACATCTGGTTAACGGAAAAATTAATTTTAAACAACAATGTATGCAACTATCATCAAAGTACTCCGCACACTTTTAATGAAAAAAAGTCTTTCTGTGAAAATGGCTGAATTTTTGGTATGTTGTAGCTGAAGCTATTCTGAGTAAAATTCTCCATTGGCCCTACCCGATCGTATTACCAGATTCAGCGCTAAAGGGCGACATCATCAATTTTGAGATTTTTGGAAGAATTTGAATGTATAAAAAAATATCAATATACCATTCATATCCAATATTGAACTAGTGAGCGACTGGTCATTACTGACATTCATGAGAAATATGTTTCATAATACAGAAAAAACCAAACTGTTTTTGTACAAGGTAGTCAATAATATAATCAATTCTCCTGTGTATGAATAGAATTTGTAAAATAAAAATGATAATGTTTTTGATATTCATCTATTTCTTTGAACAGTGTCTTGTCATGCTATGAAATGCAACACCCTTTGTGAAATATAATTTCTCATTCGAATGGAGGGACTACAAATTTGATTTAATGTGTTTATTTCTAAAAAAAATCGATTTCGAATTAAAGCAAAAAAATCAAATCGATTCATAATATCATATCAAAAGTGAGGGTAAATGTGCCTAATTACATAATATTTAGATTTTTTATTTCAGAAGGTATGATCGAAATATCTGTAGGTTTGTTAAGCCCGTGGCTTACGGTCAAATAGATTGATTGTACTTCCTTGAAATGAAGTTAATTCAATTAGTTTGTTTCACCATGAGCCATGAGCTTCAGATTTGGGTAAAACTAATGGTTAACTATACAATTTTTGCGCTCACCAAATCAACATGACATTCGCCTACGCAATTCATCAGCTACTGATATCAAGAATTTTCGTGGAATTGACAATTTCGGAGCGTAGGACTGAGAACACCTACCATTCAATTTGTAGGACAATATGACCATTCAATTATACAAATATTAATCAAACAATGGAAAAAAAAATCCGCTTGTTATTAATGAATTTTTATGACCACGTCATTGGTACATGTTGGGAGTGGGGGACTCTTCAGTCCTACCATCCATTTTGTAGGATAAAAGTTTTTTCGAGTACTTTATCGAATTATCTTGAGGTTCAACTGAAAAACTAACTGTTATTAATGAATTTTTTTCACTCACCAAATCGACATGATTGACGCCTGCGCATTTCATTAGCTACCACTATCGAGAGTTTTCGTAGAGGAAAAATTTGGGCGTCTCTGCAAAATGAAGCTACTTAGGAAGATTCAGCCTGTTATTAATCAATTTTGAAAATAGGCGTGTGATCCCGGTCTATAATATATAACGTGTTCCTAAACTCTTCTAGACACTCGTCTTTCAAACATTTGTTCAGCTACTCTGCACTCGTGCTTATTTGTTACCCAAAGTCTTTCATAAACACTAGTATATTGGTACTGCAAACATACTCAATACATCTCTCAAAATGTGTTTTGTTAATTTTTATTTTTTTTTTATTCACTGTCTATGGTATTCAGGAGAATAAAAGTTTCAAGAATGGATCGACTATCGCTAAATCAAAACAGAATCATCCACCGACACAACTGACATAAAAGGTTGAGTTGACAAAGCAAATTGCTGACACTCCGTCCATTCTATTTGAAAGATTATTATTATTATTATAATAATAGGTGCTCAAGGGTTCTGTTTCTAATCGCAGTCGAGACATAAGTGAACATTTTTCAAATGAATAATGTTCTTAAGAAAATCAACTAAAAGTTTTCGTTATAATTTCGGACAAAAACAGTAGTGGTAGAATGTGAATGAGTCGTGACATTTTCTCTATAACTAGAAGGAAAATAGTACATGTGGTATACTTTATTCAGCGTCTACTTTCCCCATGAATATTCATCATAATATCTTTGTGGTAAATAATTGGTTGGCCAATTTTGGCCTAAATACCGGTTTCCATAAATGTCACATGCAATAGGAGTTTATTTAATTGAAACAGTTAGTGCTCATTCCAATAGGGATTTTTTTGGAATTTCAATATAACTTTTACTAGAATTGTAGAAGAATATAATATGGTGTTTAGTTTATTTACTAGCAAAACGTCTGCAAAATTTTATCGACTACCTGTATCCAGGTAGGTATCCTTCACATAAAAAATATATAATTCCAAAACAAGATCATCAATGAAATATCTTAATTTTTTCACTTGTCTTTTCACTAGCAAAGCCAGATTTAGACACCAACAATTTTCCTTTAAATGCCCTTTTCGGCTACAATGGGTACATTTACTTGCTATGAATCTTGCACCCCTAGCGTTGAGGTTCTTGGAGAATCCTTGGCTCCTTTTCCATGACGGGATGGACCAGCCATTTCTGTTGATTAGTTTTAACTTTCACTACTGGCTTCACTGTCACTAATCATAACTGAAGCCTGTTCTTCATCCCACTTCTGAATTGGTACACTTAGGGCACAACTACGTATTAAGAGACAATCCTCCTCACACAACTTTATTCCATCGCGATCACAAACATCGTGAATAATCGCAGCTAATAATTCCCAACACCATGAATAATCACCTGACTAACATCTGACTAATATCTGATACACTTATCTTGCAGCTTTAAAACTCCGGTGACAAATAAATAAATACTGATAGGTACGTCTAAGTAGAGCACTCTAACTAATTTTCATAACACTGTAACGAAGCATATTTTTGAGGCTCCGTTACTAGAGCTATTGCGGCTATAAGCCAGTCTATTTTCATAAAGTTGAACACAATAGGTTCACCTTGTATCCGTTAGACCTGTTATATTGATTATTAAATACCAAACCAGTCAAGGAAAGTATGCTTTGCGCATTAAGTACGTACCTTTGTGTTCGATCACCAATAGGTGCAACCTATCCAAAGGATAGGCAGGCCTAAACTGGATACACCCTGTATAGTTGGCTTGACTCATAACCATCCGATTATCGAAGGGTCTGACACTCCAGTTCATTGCATAAGGTACTGGGGTTACGTTTCTTCGTGTCAGGGGATAACTAGTTCTACCTGAACTGTGGAGGTTACCCTCAACCCCATCTATAGCATAACAACCTCTGCCTGACAATAAGCAATAGTACGTTTTGCTTAACAAGCAGCTGTACCGATTTAATTGACTGAAAAAGGTTTTAAGATATGATAATGAAAATGCTTCTTCAAAAACTAACTTACAGGTAAATTCATGTAAGTCTGACTGACTAGGAGTATGCAGGGATAATATATTGTTTATTAGGGTTTGTAACTAGCTGCTAATTCCTCAGCTGGAGGTGAAAACCACCCCATAACTTCATTTGCATTGTTAGGGCGTTTAGACACATGTTTCATCAGTTTTAAAATATCACTGAGTATCTCCTATTTTTGCTGAATACAAATCCGTTGGAAAAATTCAACATTTTCCACTAATAAAGAAAATACTTTGATATTCCGCTGAAAAAACCTGGCCTTGATACCAATCCTAGAAAAATAAGCATTCATGTTATCTTCAAATTCCGATTTCTTACTTCATTCTGGTGGGGACAGAGACCGTTTCTTGCCGCGTTTCTTGTGGATTTTCTTGTTGAAATCTAAAATATATAAATACCAGCCTCAGCTCATTTTGGGGATTATTCCTTTTTGATTCCGATTCAAGACTCTCATCCTGATTCTATAATTTTGAAGTTCAGTTTATTCATTAAATTCTTGCTAACCGTTGAAATTATTCAGCAGTTCGCTACGTCTAATTAAATAGTTTGTTTGCCAGTTAACCCTAGTTGAAAATATCCAGTAAGTACCGATTCATTTGGTTGAAGTGTTTCTATTTTGTTCATCTGTGAGTGCCAATTTGAAATATTCCGTTCTCTTGACACTTTACAGTATTCGACACAAAGCCGTTCCTAAATTTACGATAACGTAACTTTGCTAAATACTGTTTTAGCATTTATTTGACATTTCATGTGGTTTTCTGTTAAGTTTAGAATCAGTTCCATTTTATTAATTGAAAAATTCAAATTTGCCGTATTAGTATAACGTTCTCTTGAATTTCGATGATCAAAGGTAGCTTTCATTTTCCCCAATTTACCGTGGCCGACCAATTAGTCAGTGTATCGTAAGATTGACAGTCATTTTTGAAGAACGTTCCGATTCTTCCCAATTCCACGTACTATAATTACATTCAAACCGACTTTTCAGTTCTCTGTTGCGGGGGATACTAACTTATTGTTTATTGGGTGTTTGCGGGTCACTGATCTGATTACGAATAATTTTCTTTAGGAAATTTCGCATATCTATCAGCGACGCCGCTTACCGTGCCGACAATAAGTTTGGTTTCTCCGAGAGAGGAAGTAATCATTCAATTCGTACCGTGTGCCCCGGAAAATCCGCGAATTAAAGATCTTTCAGTTCTCTGTTGCGGGGAATACTAACTTATTGTTTATTGGGTGTTTGCGGGTCTATGACCTGATTGCGAATAATTTTCATTAAAAAATTTCGCATATCTATCAGCGACGCCGCTTACCGGGCCGACAATAAGTTTGGTTTTTCCGAGAGAAAAATTTACAGAGCCGTAACAATTCAACAAAGTGAGTAAAGGCGCGACCAAACCTCCACGGAAACCTATCAAACGTACCTTCGTAACTCCATCCATCCGAGCGTATACGTACCCTTCCCCTGGGAACGCCTTCCGTACGAGTTCCGCGAAAAATGTCAATTTGCTAATATAACGACTGTCAGTCCTTCCAGACGGCCGAGTTTCACTTGGACGGTGCACTCCGGTGTATTTCTGTTAAAAGTAATTTCTAACTGTCACCACTAGTACGCCAACGATTCCCGTCGAACTCTTACAAACCGTCCTTAAAAACCATAGTAACGTTAATTTTCCGGGTTGGTATCACTGCACGTAGTTCCCTACTCCAACACTGTCAATTCTTATTATGTGTCTAAATGTTTGGTTAGACTGCCATCTGTCACAAATTACAATTATTTATTTATTTTTAGTATTGTTGATATTTTGTCAGGAATAGTTTATTTGTTATGACTGAGTAAAATTTATGCTGGAAAGAAAACCTGTGCTAAAGAGAAACAGCTGAGAATAAACAAGTTATTGTGTGGTTTATTTTTGGCTACTATTTTCCGCAATTTTCATATATCAGGAAGAGTCGCCGTGTGTGGAATCAAAGCTTATAAGTGAATAAAGCAACCGGTATTCAGTTTTCCGAGTGGTGCTATTAAAGCCCGCATCAGCTCAAGGCTCTAAATCCAGGTAGAGACAACTGACCCCTGGAATACCGTATCTCCATCTGTTGCTACCCAGGTGAGTGGAGCATACCACTGTTAAAAAAACTGGCGCCTGATAGACCGAAAAGACACAGGAGTCTGCCGTAGTCTCTGGGGCCATTAGTACCGAGCAAAATCCGAGGTTGTTGAATTTGGGGTACTCCGAGAGCACCCCAACCTACAACCCCAAATTAAGAGCCTTACAACACCTAGCAGAAAACAACTTTTTTCTGGCTAAGATCATACTGGGCATTGAACTACATCTGATAGATATTGTGATAAGAGACCTTAGGTTGAAAGAAAAAAAAAAAGTTTATTTCTCAGTCTCAGTCTCAGTTGATTTCGCACAAGAGATATTCCCATCGTTTCATCATTGCACAGTGAAATTGCTTCTGAAGATTATGTTTTCCAATTCTTTCGACCTTGATGAGTTAAATTGACTTTCGGTGACTAAAATTTATTGGAGGCCTAGTAAAATAGATGGGTTTGGTATAATTTAATCGACAAGATTTGTTCGACGGAAATTTGTTAGACAACATTTGTTCGAACGGATATTTGGCACACTGGTAATTTGATCGAGAGAAAAGCTAATCGACTCGCATTTATTCGAACATAAATTCGTTCGAAAAATTTTCAAATATAAGTGAAAAAAGTTATGATAGATATAAAATGTTACTACTAAATATACCCAAAAATATCCTATAAAAAATATCCTGCCAATAATCCCTCGTCCAATAATATCCTCAGACAACCCAAGTTGCCCACCTATATTTGTAAAATATTGGTAGAATATTGTGAACATATTGGCGAAATATTTGAAATGCAATATTGGCGAGAAAAAAAATGTGAACATTTGGCGATGTTGGTCCAATATTACTTGAGTAATATTGGCACAATATACTCGAAACAATATTGCCTCAAAATATTCGGCGATATTGGTACAATATTGCTGGTACAATATTGGCACAATATTCAAACGTTATATTGTCGAGAAGAAAAATGTGAACATTTTGCGATATTGGTGGTCGAATATTGTTTAGACATTTCAAAAATAGTATTGGTGAAATATTCTTGAAGCAATAATGGCCTCAAAACATTTCTCGATATTGGTACAATATCATTTCGATATATTGGTGGAAGTGAATATACCTTGGTAAATTATTGAATGTTTTTTAGTTGATCAAAGTGTCACCAGAGTCTGCCTTCTACTCGCCAAAACCACTGAGTAAGCTGTCTTGAAAATATACTATGGGAAGTACTTAATATATTTTTGTAAGTTTTAGAAGACGTTCTATATGTAGAGCCACCTAGCGGATTTTTATCGAGGTTTGATCATGATATTATTTTGATATGTTTCATTGAATATTCGGCCAATATTCAAAATCAATCTTAATCTAGATGTGGGAAACAATATGAGGACAATATTGTTTTAACGATATTGGTAAATATAATTGAACCAATATTGACCAAATATTAATTAATAAGATTTGTGGAATATTGGCAAAATAATATTCAACCAAAGTGTTATCACATTTGGATATACAATATAGTTTTTATTCCTAGAATCGATATGAGAGAAATATTGGGATTGCAATATTCATTCTAGATTTGTTTGAAAGTGGTTGACAATGTTTCACTTTGAGTAAGGTAATTCTGGACTTTCATTGTCTAAAAAAGAACAAAGAAAAATTTAATTCTCTGCAATTTTTAATCACGACGTTTCAACTGTTAAAATCTACAGTCGTTATCAAGTGTATGATACACTTACACTTGATAACGACTGTAGATTTTAACAGTTGAAACGTCGTGATTAAAAATTGCAGAGAATTGAATTTTTCTTTGTTCTTTTTTAGACAATGAAAGTCCAGAATAACCTTATTCATTCATTCTAGATGTTGAAAACAATATGGAGACAATATTGTTTTATCGATATTGGTATAATCATTGAACCTGTAATGTATTGGAATAACTCTATTCAAATTCCTGTAGTTTTATAATTTTTAAGAATTATTCATTTTTGACAAACTTGTTTTACAAAAGAACATATATTGCTACCCTAGAAACAACCCCAACACTATCACGATGAAATATTCAACTATATACAGTGTGAAACATACTTGAAATAACATTACCATACTTCACATCTCCCCCTTAAAAACAAAACATCAACATCCATCATATTATTCTACACGACTTCTATATTCAAGTTATTCACTAATATGACAACCTAATTGGGGGATTAATGGTGCGTCTAGGTCTCAGTGAATAATTAATATTTTCAACATCCTTCTGACCAGTCTCCTCCTGTGCATCATACGCTTTCAAACCATTATCTGCCAACTCTGTCTGTAAACTTTCCTCATTACGAGAAGTTCCTGGACTATTGTTTTCCTGAAGATTTGATTCAACATACGACTTTCTGATTTGATTCAAATGCCTCTTCCACTTCAGATTATTCAGTTCAGGAACTTCTACAATGTTTCTGACTCACCAATTTTTTCTGATATTATTGCTTTAATCCAAGTTATTTTATTATTTCTGTAATTTCTAACAGTAACTGAATCACCTTTCTGAAAAGTTAATGTTCTCTTTCCATCATGATATTTCACTTGTTTGATTTGTTCAGAGGAAATTTTATTTTGCAAAGCTATGTTATCCTTCGGCAATGAAAAACGAAAACGAGTCCTCAAATTTCTGCCAAACATTAGAAATGATGGACTAACTTTCGTAGTACAATGTGGTGTATTTCTGTAGTCAAACAAAAATATATTTAGTGTTTTATTTAGGCTTAAATGTGTATTATTTCCTAACGAGTTTTTTAAAGAATTTTTAATAGTTTTCACTGCATTTTCAGCAGCACCATGTGAAGAGGGATGAAAAGGAGGCGAAGTTGTGTGAACAATGCCGTTTCTACTCAAGAATTCTTCAAATTCTCGAGAGCAAAATGAGGGGCCATTATCCGTTACTATTTGTTGAGGTAAACCAAATGAGCAAAACATGAACGCAAAACTTCAGTAGTCAATTTAGAATTGATTGAATTCATTGGAAAAACTTCAAGCCATTTACTGTGTGCATCAACCACTATCAAGAATTGCTTATTTAGAAACGGGCCCATGAAATCTAGATGTAATCTATACCATGGGTGTTCCGGCCACTGCCAAGTATTTAGTTTAGCTTTATCTGGACTTTTTTTATTGATCATGCAATTTTTGCATGTCTTACAAATTTTCTCAATAGGTATCCTTATTTAAACCAGGCCACCAGAAATATGACCTAGCTAGACTTTTCATTTTTACTACTCCCATATGCGAGTTATGAAAATTTTCTAAAATTTCATTTTGTAGGACACTTGGAATGATTATTATATTATTCCACAATAAACATACAGATTCAACACTCAATTCATTCCTAACACGGACAAATGAACGAAATTTGTGATCATTCGAAATGACACTTATATTTTTGGGCCAACCTGTATATACAAATTTCACAATTCTTGACAGTATATCGTCTTTCAATGTAAATTCTTTAACTCGTGCGAAGTTAATCGAAAAGTGGTCATTGTTAGTAAAATAATCCATAAAATTCAATTCTATTTCTTCTGGATTTGTTCCTGAGGAACTCTCAGGCATACGTGATGAAAAATCGGCTTGGTTAGTCTCTGACTTCACAAATTCAATATCATATTGATAATTTGATAAAATAAGTGCCCATCTACGTAACCTATTTGCTGAAAATTGCGGTAAATTTTTGTTTGGGTGGAAAATGTAGGAAAGTGGTTTATTGTCAATAATTAAAGTGAATTTTCTACCAAATAACTAATTCTGAAATTTACAAAGTCCAAAAATGACTGCCAAGGCTTCTTTTTCCAACTGACAATATTTTGATTCCGCTGACGATAAAGTTCTGGAAGCATAAGCAATGGGCTTCTCTAAACCGTTTAGCAAAACATGTGAAATAATCGCACCTACCCCGTACTCACTAGCATCTGTTGACAATAATAAGGGAAAATCAGGGTTGTGATGGGTTAAAAATTCTGTTGATACCAACAAATCTTCCACATTATCAAAAGCATTTTGACACTCTTCTCTCCAATTCCACTTAGAGGAAGGTTTCAATGAATGGAACAATGGATGTAGTACCATAGAGAGATTTTTCACGAATTTACCATAATAATTTATATGACCCAAAAATGATTTCAATGATGTAACATGTGGTGGTTCTGTCCTTCCTCAAACTACGCCCATGAATAAACTGGATCTTGGAATGCAGGAAGGTGAGAAGAGAGTGGTCAGGCTGACAGCTGTCGTCGGCGGGGTCCGAAAGAACATAAACGGAAACCTATTCCGTTTGATAATTATTGTTAATATTTACTGAGTTATACTTGTTGTATCAATGGGTAAAAAGTAGATTTGCAGTCAGATATCTATGTTTCATTCACCGTCATCCACGAAAGAATCCTAGCCCTGAAGAGTCTCATCAGCCCAAGTGATTATTCGCACCAGTTCAAACATTAGTTGGTATCAGTGCATTTTTTATAGCTGTTATCTTGGATTCAGAAGTGTGAAGTCCATCTTTATCAATGTCAAATCCCAAATAAGTAATTTTTGACTGAAAAAATTTACACTTTTCTAGTGAAAGTTTGAGCCCTGCTTCTTGCAACCGCTTCAGAACAGCTTCCAATCTTTCTAAATGATGTTTTTTATTTTTTCCCGTAATTAAAATATCATCAAGAAAACTAACAACTCCCTCTAAACCTTGTAATAATGTTTCAATTATTTTTTGAAATTTAGCAGGAATACTCGATATTCCAAATGAAGCTCGAGTGTATCTGAATAAACCCTTATGTGTTGAGATTGTAGTGAAATTTTTCTATTGTTCATCCAAACAAATTTGTTGATATGCATTCGACAAATCTAATTTACTGATCGAACTCCCCCTTGTAATTTGCCAAAAAGTCATCAATTTTTGGTAAAGGAAACTGGTATTTTATTAGTCTGATCTGACCTGAATGAACTAACTTAGCTCGCAAGTCGGAAGGTTATTATTGGTCAGAATATTATTGTCTTAGATATTATTTTACTTTTCTTCAGTTTGGGTAACTGCTATTTTATAATATTGCTTACTTTGTAGCATTGCAGCTTTTTTGAAATAAAATTCTCAAAATTTCCACGAAATGTAGGTCGAACAAGCGCTCGTCGAACAAATTTCCGTTCATACAAACTTCCGCGAGTACAAATATTTTACGAACAAAATGCTGTCGAACAAATTTATGACTACATTTATCTCACAACTTTGGATCCGCTCAAAATGGGTTTGACTTGACTGGATCCGATACACCTAATCGATATATACAGTGTTCAGATTGGATTGAATCACTCAAGTCAATTCCATAAAATACAGGATTGGACCCAACCGATCGCCTTGAAGAGAAGTGAAATTACGAGATAAACGAGTTTGAAATTGACGAATGACAGTTAAAAGTAGCCAAATTCAGATTAGTGTTTATATTGACAATTGTCTTTCTCAAAATAGAGAGCAAAATAATAATTAAGAAAAGAAACGTATGGTCCAAAGAAGAGAGCAGTTTTTTCATTCAGCTGATTAAGGAAAAACATATTTTGGGACTCATGGATGGGAAAAGGATTAGGGTTCAAATGAAAATCACAGATCCACGAAACAACGATTCGTGATTTAATTCGCAGAACACAAGAAATTAAAGGTTACGAAATTCGACATTTTGCTGTGAAGTTAGCTTTTTTCAATCGGATTGAAGAATAGGATTCTTCGATCCACTTAAATATTGCGATATAAACTGAAGGGTGGTTTCACTCGACTCAATGCTATTGAAAGTGAAGCGGATAGAGATCGTCCAGATAAACGTAGTCTATGTCGAAAAAATGTTGCCGATCAAATTTCCGCACACCAAAGAGATGCAATTCCCTCATCAATGAACTGAGCGATATCTTTGAGTGATACTTTTGGATAACATTATCTATTTTCTCATTTACCTATATGAATCTCCAACGGAAACTAGATAATTTAAAAATGAACTACTCACCTTCATATTTGAAAGAAAAGGCTAATTTCTATATTTTTTTCTTTCAAGTTCGGGTATTTTCACAATATCAATCAGATGTAGTTCAATGTCCAGCGTAGCATCAGCCAAAGAAGTTGTTGTTTTCTATTAGATATTGAAGAACTACCTTCATTTTCATAGTAGGTTTTTTGAATTTCCACGGAAGTCATGTTTTTTCGATGGAAAATAGCTACTAACATTCTAACTTCCTAACTTTCAGTCGCATATGATTCTACATCTGACTTTATGAACATCCTTTTGATACTTTAAAAAAATCAACATATTTTTGAGATTGTGAAGAAATCTGACAGAATGAAAGTTTTTTGAAAAGTAGGAAGAAAACAGGAGCCCATTAAGTAACATGGACACTTGGATGTAGTTGAGCTTATTTACAGAAATCTCAAGATTTCTACAGGAAATAATGTTCGTGATTGTGATACTCCATCTGCCAAACATGATAAAAAAATATGGCCCACAATAACAAATTTCAGAAAATTCCTTGTTCACTGTGTTCATCACCATTAGATTATTCTTCATAGAGATACGACAAAGACATTGTGTGTGACACCCCAACAAGTTTAATGGAAGGTTTGATGGTAAAACTACTTAATGTTCTGATTGGTTTGTATCACACCCCATTATATTGAATAATCAATCATGGATATGATATCAAGAATATATCCTTGTATTGCTGCAAATAGTTCACATTTCGAACACGTGACAAAATACAACAGGACGTTGAATTCAGTCGGGGATATTCAAGTTGTTTTTATTATAACAGTTGTATTTATTGGTATTTAATAAATAAATGTATTTATTCATTTCTGAAAAGGTATTGAAATTCATTTAGAAAATTCTGGTCCAATAAAAATTTTTATAGAAGTTATAATTTTCCAAAATAACAAGGCCGTACTCTAGCAATATCTGAGGAGTGTTCAAAACAGACAAAACTTTTCTCAAGATAATATAGGGAAGAAATTTTCAAAAGTTTGGTCTGTGGAGTAAAATATCGAAAAGTTTTTTTTTTGTTTGTTTTTTCAAATATCAATGAAATACATCAGATTTCTTTAGATTCTTTGGTATTCGAAACACGTAACTTTTTTCACGTTTCTAATTTCACAATTGAGGGCATCAAAGAGTAGTCACCCTGTATATCGATCTGCAGCTTGGAAATGAGTACTCTGAGAGGGAAAATATTTTTTTTATTTCAGTCTAGTACACCTCCTATAATTTCACGATGTCCGGCAACCAACCTAAAGTATTTTACTATCGCATTTCTAAATAAAAGTAACAATTAATAATAATAATAATATTAATAATAAATCGGCTTTTATTAATAGAAATAATTGGAATAATATAAATGATATAAGATGATCCAAAATTTTGGCGAAGTCTAGCTTATAGCTACTCATACTCAACCAAATTAGGACCACAGATTCACAATTAGTCAGCATACACATACATACATAACTATAATACGATTTTATTGCTTATAGCTATCTTGAACATTAATAAAACATTGTTGTAGTCAGGGTTATCCTTGGAAAAAATTCCTCCATTGGCGCGGGTGATAATGTTATTTACTCATTGGTCATTAAAAAGAAATTGTTTGTATTTATATTTAAATTTATTGATATTAAGAATTTTCAGTTGCTCAGGTAGATTATTGAAAAGTGCAATTGAGTTGAAGATGAATGATCTTTTAAACATGGCTGTGCGATGGTGAGGCATTGTAAACTTATTTCTGAATCTAATATTTCTGGAGTGTACATTGCAGCGTGGTATTAGCTTCTTCCTCAAAGCAGTTGAGTGGGGTGAGTTTATTAGTCTGAACATAAAATTGCCAAGGTGGTGCAGTCTCCGGTTCTTCATACTCAGCCATTTTGTTTCTTTGAATTTTTGTGAGATGGAATCAAACTTTCTGATACCGTGTATCAAGCGACAGCATGAGTTTTGGACCTTCTGTATTCTATTTACATTTGTTGATAGAAGGCAAGGGCCGTATATAAAGTCACAGTAGTTGAAATGACTAAGTACAAGTGAGTCACATAGCATTTTCTTTAAATTCGCACTCAAAATATGGCGATTACAGTACAGAAACTTCAAGGATAAGTATGCTTTTTTCATCAGTTTTTTAATATGCTCTGAAAATCTAAGTTCGCTGTCAAGATACACACCCAAGTTTCTAGCAGAGTCAACCACTTCCAAGATTTGACCATCAATGCTGATTTGCAAATTATCTTGGATGGACTTTCGCTTGTCCGGATTACCAAAGCACATCAAGATTGTTTTTTTAGTATTTAGCTGTAAATTGTGATTATGAGATAATTTTTTTATTTGATTGAGATCATCGTTGATGAGATTTTGCGCATTCAAATATTCCTCAGTGTCAAAATGAGTGTAAAGTTGTGTATCATCCGCATAAGCTTGGATTTTACAGTGTTCGACAGATGAAATTATATCCGCAGTGAAGATAATGAAGATTAAAGGTCCAAGTATAGATCCCTGTGGGACTCCGGATAATACATCCAAGGACGCAGAATATTTGTCGTTAACAGAGATTCGTTGTGACCTACCTAATAAAAAAGACCAAATGAGAAAAGCTGCTTTATCACCAAAGCCATAATATCTAAGTTTGCAGCAAATTAATTCTTGGTTGATGGTGTCGAAGGCTTTTGAAAAATCTAAAAGCACTAATGAGCTTACAAGACCTTTGTCAAAAGCTTCAATTATATCAGTAGTGACAGTGGCCAAAGCAGTACCTGTGCTGAAAACCTCTCTAAAGCCACACTGTGTACCAGGGAGTATTTTGTTTGGTGTAAAATATTCAAATATTTGTTTATAGATAATCCTTTCCAGTATCTTAGACATAGTTGGTAGGATACTGATAATCCTGAGTTCAGAAAAGTTAGAAGGATCATGTTTTTTAGGAAAGGGCTTACCAATCGCGATCTTCCATTGCTTAGGAAAATATGAACTTTCAATACAGCAGTTAATTATGTGGGTTATGTAAACATCAATTACTGGACTGCAGTAAATGATCATTTTAGATGAAATTTGATCAGAACCAAGAGCTTGTGTTTTTATGCTGCAAAGGATCTCCCGGACCTCCTCAACAGTCGTTAGGTGAAACGAGAATTTGTTTTCAGGTTTATGAAGATTTTCACTATAAAATTTAATACTTTCATTACAATTATTTGTAACACTCTGAACGAAATTTGCAAAATAGTTATTAATTTCATTAGGATCTGATAAGCTTTCAGGGATTTCAAATTTATTATTGGCACGAATATTGAGGTTGCTGAGGGCATTCCATGTTTTTCGTGAATCTTTTTTAGCACATACTGACCTAAGATAACCCTTTTTTTCAGCTCTCACGATCGATGTTGTGTAATTACGCAGTTCTTTAAATCTCACCCAGTCATTTTGCATTCTTGACTTTTTAAATTTTGCAAAGCTCTCTCTCGCTCATTCATCAATAATTTCAGGTTAGGATTCAGCCACGGAGCGGGGGGTTTGGTAACCCGAGCTACTCTTATAGGTGCATGTTTATCGAAACTGCTGAGTAATAATTTGATAAGTATGTCGAGTTTTCTGTCTATATTATTTTCTAAAATTATATCAAACCAGGGAAGTGATCGGAGGTCGGACAAAAAGTTATTTATATCAAAATTGTCGTAACAGCGGTATGTAACATTTTTCTGCTTCATTTTGGGTCGGCCTAATTTATACCCAAGATATACCAATAAATGATCGGAAATACCATTGGATGGTAAGGTACCAGATTTAATGACAAATTCGGTACTACTCACATGGATGGGATCTATCAATTTTTCTGATGTAGCAGTGATTCTAGTTGGTTCACATATTTGCGTCAGTCCATAAGATTCGAAACAATTAAATAGATTTGGATTTGAAATATTCAAAAAATCATAATTAAGATCTCCCATGCAGATTATGTCATCATATAAAGGACTAATGTAAGAGAAAAGGTTATCAAAATCATTGATTAGGTTATTGATATTGTTGTTAGGAGGCCTATAAAAGACACCAAGTGCGAACTTCCTAGTTTTAATTTTCACTTCCAGAAATAAATGTTCCAGAGAATAACTCACCGGAAAATCAAATACTATCCTTTTAGCATTATACATGACCCTCACATAGAAACCTACGCCACCTCCTCTGCCTACTCTATCTTCTCGTATTAGAGTATATCCAGGAATATTGACAGCGTTGGAGTCCGTCGAATCAGTTAACCATGTTTCCGAGACCATAATGATATCGAAGTCGTTTTCAGCAATGAGAGCTACAAATTCATTGAATCCCGTGAAGATTGACCTTAGGTTTAAGTGAGCAATTTTCATGATTCAGTTTTTCAGAAAGCAAAGAAAAGATTATGTTAAATAGTAAATGTGAATGAAATTAGCTAGTGACTTGAATCAAGTTGAACATATCACCCACGCGATTTCGTTTTTAATAGATAATTATGATATGCAAAGAAAACAATAATATTGCAAAAAGAAAAATATGTATATGTAATTTTTGTCGTTATTATTCGCGAGGAGGAATATTCCAAAGGTAACCTGTAACAAAGCGATAAATAACCAACAGCAATGAAAGAAAAGGAAAAAAGTATAATAGATTAAGTAAGCAGAGCACAGCATGGTGCCGCTCTGACTTATTTTCAGATGAAAGCTGATTCAAGATTTGTGCGGAGTTTATTTAACAAATCTAACTTAATTATGTTATTCAGTGAAAAAAAAAATACAAAACAGTAAATGAAGGGCAAGTATATCAAATGCAAAAATTTCAGTAACGTTATTCTAATGAAGTAAGTATCATTGACTCATCTAATGAAACCAACTATACTAATGAAAATAATGCACATTATAAGAGGGTCATATACATAACAAAACAAATAATTTTAATTATTCAACAAGGCATCGAGATCATTTTCACATTTTATTACTTTTTTAACGCCACCTGTAGCCACATAGGTGGGTCCATTGGAGGTCCAGGCCGCATTGTGGAATTGTGTTCTGGCCTTCCTAAAGATTTTCATATTATTGTCAGTCAGCATTTCCGTTAGAAGAAACGAGGTACCTTTAAGTTTTTTTTTGTTGAAAAAAACTAGGTCACGAATCCATCGACGAACAAAGTGAACAACAATGAGTCTATTTTTTGTAGTTTTTTTGCCTAAGCGAAAAACATGACTAATTTCCGATTTGTTGATATCAGTCTGTAATTTGGTATTTATAATATTGACTATATCATCTAATAAATTATTATTCATTCCTTCTTTAAGACCATGTAGTAGTAAGAAATGACTATTTCTTTGCATTTCAATGTTATTTAATTTATCGGATATAGAAGTCATATCGGTTCTCAGAGTGTCACAATCAGTTTTTAGGGTTTCAATGTCACTTTTGAATTGACTGAGCGAATCATTAACAGATTCCTCGAATATTTGAAGTTTGTTAAGCAGTTCATCTTTGTTAGAATTATCAGATCTACTTGCGGTTTCGTTGGGTTGCAGATTGTCCCTCAGCTCTTTCAAACCATTATGAAATTGTTCACTTAACTTTTCCACTCGGGCACTAAGTTCTTTCATAGTAAGATTAGTAGTTGGAGGCATTTTAATAAGTAATTGGAAATTGGTACAAATTAGTCAGAGCCGCACACAGCACGTCTACTCACGACGACGGAACATTTGCGAATCTCGAATATTGTTATTATTCGAAAATAATTATGAAAAATACAATATTTGTATAAATTTCCAGGTCAAGTTCGTATTCATTAGGGGCGTTATTTTTTACCAAATTTCAAGAATGGGTTTCATTGCCTGCACTCCTCGCATAATCAATGTTTCCAGTTGAATAAATGCAATATTTTGTAAATAAAAATTTCCTGAACTTGTATATGGGAAATATCGATGACTTTCTGCCAAAGTATCGTAAGTAGCATAAGCTAAAAGTGGGAGAAAAATGGTAAGATTTGTTTCCAGGACAGTCTTCAACTATAGTTTTGATCTGATATGGTTCCTAGGGTTTTATTGATTTCAAAAATATTAAAACTTTTCACTTGGGACTCAAACTTTATGCTATTCCGTGCCTTACGATAGTTTGTCGGGATTGGAGTTTTTACAGAAAATAGCGTAAGTTACCGAATTACGCTAGTCTGCTCGTACTGCTTCGATACTTGAGATACTTTGGCAGATACTACTTCTTCTTCCATAAAAAAACGTAAGTAGTAATAACTTCCACAATAGGCAATATTATCAGCTTTATTGAAATGGCAATTAATTATTTGTTAAACTTCAATCAAATTAATTACAAATTTCAAAGTTGGTTAAAAATAATAAAAGAGCAAGTTTGAAATTATTATCAACATTTTAATATTATTATTAAGAAAAAACTAACTTTTACATGTCTTGCAAAAGTTTGCCAGATCTTTTTTTTTGTTAAGATGATATCAGCAATTTATTGTTTAATAAGGGTTCAGATAACACATCAAAACATACTGATCTTCGAGCTAAAATACAAAAAGCTATTATCTTTTCATTATTTTCTATAACAATATGTTACCTTTTGACTTAGCAGGAATAAGGTACATCTGTCGTAGTTATAGTTTACTTTAATTTATAGATTCTCCTTTTTCGAAATATGCTTTCTGAAGTTGACTGATCTTGAAAACATTACCTTCCATAGTTTTTGTCTATGTAGGCAGACATTCGTCGCCATATTTTTTTCCAGTTTTTGAAATCAGGGAATTGCATCCTTATGACTTCTAAGGGCTTTGGGTTAATTATAGCTTTAGTTAGGATTGTATCCCATTGTTATGGTGCCCAAATGATCTTATTTTCAATGGACCTTTCGAATGTCGCGTGGACAGAATCAACAGGCATGTAGGTGTGTCCAGGGAGTAAAAATACAATTTTCATTGTTTTTTATATTGATTGCTATTTCTTTTATAAATTTTTGCAACATAGCCAACATTCCACGATTTCGATTTTGGCCTGAACAACGATCGCAATATATTTTGGTTTCTTTTGTTGTACTTTTTGGTATGGAGTTTTCAATATCGGAACAAGAACTGCTGTCGAAATCAACCAACTTTAGTAGCAGACTTTCAGGAGACTCAGGATTGTGAAAATCATCAGTTAAAGCAACATCAATAATAACAGGTTCGACACCGTCTTCTATAATACTATTGGCACAGTACTGTACGACCTCATCAACAGTAAGACCAATATCTTTTATTGTCCGTTGTCATTGTCCGTTGTCCGTTGTCATTGTCTTTAGTTACATTATCAGGTTCGTTTAAAATTGAAATAATTACGTTATCATTTTCAGTTACAAATAACTGTTTTGTATCGACTACTAATAATAGCATTGTATTAAATTCTTCTTCGGTATAAGCAAAAGTACAATTTTCATCAATATCGTTTGTATCTTCGTCTTCTTTATTTTTTCCTAATGCAGCTGCCATGATTTTTGCCGTTCTAGTGTTACGTAACATTTTTCTGATCTAATATTAAAAGAAAACTTTATTTAAATAATTAATTACACCGCATTTATTTTAAAATTTTAGATAATCAGTCTTGTACAAACAACCGGCAAAAGCTTTGTAGGTTAGAATTAATCGTTTCTTAGCATACCTTGGCAATTAAATAATGTGTGACAAAAATAATTTCATCAAAGTGTTCGGTAGATTGAAATTCAATAATTTTTAATAGTCTGGTAGTTAATAAAGTACGTTCATAACATAATTTATGAAAAAATTACTTACAAGTGGGCACAAAACTGAAACACAACAAACATCAAAATTAACGTATGTAACAAAATTACTATCGTAAGCAACATCACGAGACTGAACTTGCGATACTCTGTCGGGGTGTTTTCTAAATTATAATGCGTCTTACAATGTTTTGGTGAGTGCTTGACTAAAATAAGTGGACTTGCTACAAAAATAAATACGTTTTTTCTAATAACCTATTTTTAAATCATATACGATACTTTGGTAATTCCTGTAATAAAGTCTGTTACATACGATAGTCAGAATAACTTAATTTCGCCAAAAATGTGACTTACGATACTATGGCAAAAAGTCATCGATATATCGTTCTTGATTGTCTTAGGACCTTTTTCCAGTGGTCGGATGAATTGTCATTACAGGCACTTATAATTGCGAAGGCAGATATGTGAAATCATGGGAACACTGCACACAAAAATATTTGAAATCCTGATAGAGTGTAAGGATAATTATTTAACGCTTGGACAAAAAGTGTATGGTGACAAGTCCTATATTATTTGAAGAAAATTGGTTCCATTTGGAACATGGTTGCATACATTGTATATACTAGATGATGTCATCAATTTCAGGTGGTGATACTTTGTCATATTTTATGAAAAAAAGTTCATATAAACGTGAGTCCTAACTTGCTTAGTTTTCAAGTGACGGAGTGTCTAAGTTTTAATAAAAATCATTCATTTACTATTTACTCATAAGTCTTTCATCCATTTTCCATGAAACCTGGTGTGTTTACTAGCAGTTACAAAGGGCTAGTTTAAATGAGGTAATATTTCAAATTATAAGTAGCGAAGGATCAACTGATTAATAATTATGGTAAAAGTCATTGTAGCCACTGTTTTTCTCTAAGTTTCATATTTTTATCAGATTAAACAATTCAAAGTGCAACTCTTTTTTAATGCCGTGAATTTGATATAACAAGACTTCATCAATCGATATATTTTCTCAATCAATTTATTTCTACATATACTCTTTTATTGGTTTCGTCGTTGATGGACTGGTTGTTTGTTGCGTTCGTGGGCCTATTATTGTCAACCATTCCTATCAAAATATAAAAAAAGATTTGTGCATAAAATTAAATAGAATTTCAAGAAATAATGGACTACCTATCTAAAAAAATATCATTCACATAACTTCTTGAGCTTTGACGGTGCGTAACCACCATTTCTACTCCACTGAATTTGATTTGACAATATTTTGCTATTTTCAATTCACGGAATTATAGTAAAGTTGTACTTCTGATTAGTTATTCTGAAAAAATATGAAACTTGAAGAAAAACAGTGGCGTACAATGATTTCTACTATAAAATACCAATCAGGTAACCATCTGCCACCTCTGATTAGAAATATAATATAAAAAGACCTTGTTACTGCTAATAACCACACCAGGTTTCATCAAAATGGTCAAAAAAACTTTTGAGTAATTGATGAAATATCGATTTTTAAATGAAATTTTGTCACCCCGTTCCTCGGAAATGATGCAAGTTAGGATACACGTTAATATGAAATTTTCTTCATAAAATATGACAAGGAATCCTTACCTGAAATCAATAACATTATTCAGTATACACCCTTTAGTGTAGCCTCCGTGTTTGTCTCTGCAAAATTGAAGTAATGTCTGTCATTTCAAATTCCTTTAGTCGAGGCTAAAAACACATGAAAAAGACAACAGCAAGGTGTTATTGCTTTGGTGGCTGCCGTGAAACCTGTTATCTAATACAAAATGTTTCAGACACTACAATAACTTCATGAGCTCTATTTTTGAAATTAAAGTTGGTGACAGTTGGAGTCAGTCATTCATTATTATATTTCTCCACCACGATGTTTCTTTTCAACGGAAACTATTTCGATGTTGGAATAGAAGTTTTCTCTGAAATATACCCTATACCGAAAATTCGTTATGAAATAATGATGAAATAAATAGTAATCAAAGTTTGTAATTAGTTTTTTATGGTCAGTACTACTGGAATACTGTTTTGTACGTAAAATGTTTTCTAGAGTGAACTTGCTCCAGCATTCGAGCGAAGCCTGATTGTGATATGTTCTTCGATTCGTTCTACTAAACTTTTTCACTTTGCATCGAATTGCACAAATTTTCCACGGTGGTTATGGTTTTGGAATAGTTCTCATAAGCAGCTTATCATACTATGAGTAGTTTAGTAATTTCAGTCGCATCCCAAAATTTTGCTCCTGTTAAAATCTAAATAACTATTTTCTGCTTTAAAACAATTTAAATTCTTTTAACACTGTTTACTAGTTAGTCAATCTTTCAGCTATCATGTCGTAGTTTTCCAAATCATAAGGTTCTTCACATAAAATCGATACAGGGTGTTATCTGAAACTGTGCAAAATTTCGGAAATTTCAAAAAGATGCCAAATGAAGAAAAACTTTTTTTTTCAAATTTGACTACCTGGACATGATCTTGTTACCTTGAGATATTTTCGGAATTATCTTCTTTTCTTTTTTATTTACAGGGTAATTTAAAAAAATGAATACTTTGGCTTTGCAGTCATAACTTTTTTCCTCGTCAACCGATTTCGAAAATCTCAGGCTCATGTTGAAGCTGAAACTTTGAATGAAGAGATATTTTATCCCACATTGTCACTCCTCCACCTCCGAAAGCCACCCTTGCCTGCATATTTCTTTCCAAAATCCTTTCATTTCTCCCTCTCCATACCAAACAAACGCCCGCATCCCCCACAACCGCCTTGCTGCTAATGAACAGGTTTGAGTAATGGGCAGGCTGCTCATCTCCTTGCATGTTATCCAAGATCGTATGGATCCGGCGTCGGATTGTCTGACTTGAAACCTGAGTTCCAGTAGCATCAATCAATTCACGACGAATTTTGGGGGCGGTTGAACTCCGGTTCCGCCGTACTAATCTTCCAAAAAGGTGGACTTGAGCGGGAGTTGTTCTTATTTTTGTTCCCCTTCTTGGCCCCCTAGGTCGGTACTGAATATCCCCATTATAAAATTCGTAAAAAGTTGATAAGTGGATAAAAGTATAATAGTATTAGAATACGTAGGTTTTCTTGGGAAAAACCTGATTATTCAACAGTATTTATAATCAAAAAAGAATATCCTATATCTATTGTCGAATATTGATGTGCGGATTTTACTAATCAATGACGATATTTTTTTTGTGTATGAAACTCAAGAGGTAGTTGATAGTATCCAAGTCCACATTCAGTAGGTAAGCTTTGAATCGTGTTTTTAAGAGTGAGAGTGAGTTAATAGAGTAGATGTATGTTTTGTAAATATCAGGTGAAGAATTGAAGACCCTGCCTGCAAAATTCTTCTACCCACTGTTTTTTTGCCTTATTTATCTTGACATATTCAATACGTTTTTTTCTAGTTTGATAATTATGTTTGATTTTTTTATTTTTATTTTTATTCTGATGAATGATGACACTATGTACATATAGTTTTCTGATTTTCAGAACATTTGCATCTTTGAAAAGTGCGGTTGTATGGTGGGTATTCACTTTGCGTAACATGATTTTGAGAATTATTTTATGGAGAACTTCAAGTTCTTTCAGATGATGAGAAGGTTAAATGCTCCCCCAACTGAGAATGGCATGAGTGATTTCACTAGTGTATTAGTGTAAACAGTTCTCAAGTGTGGCAGATCTAAGAATGTTCTGATGTGTTTGAATTTGAACAGCATATACCTCAGAGTTTTCGTGATATTGATGACATGTTCGTCCCATCGCAAGTGATTATAAATTGTTATGTATTTGATATACTCTGCAGATTCTACATTACCCTCTGATTGTCAACTGTCAATAATTGTTAGTATGGTAAGAATGATGTGTAGCTTGCAAAAGGCATAAAAATGTTTTATTGTAATTGATGGTAAGTTGCATATGATTAACCAATTTACGATTGATGCCATATCATTTTCACTTTTTTCCTTGAGTTCTTCCCATGATTTAGCTGAATACATAATTGCGGAGTCATCTGCAAAGCTATAGATTTCTCCTTCCGATTGGAGATTGAGTAAGCTGTTGAAATAGAGAGAGAATAAGAGGGGTCCTATCACGGTCCCTTGCGGCACTCCATATGACACGCCTTGCTGTGCACTGATGTGGTTGTCTACTTTAACTAACTGCACACGGTGAGAAATATAGCTTTTCATCAGATCAAGACATTTTTGCGTATGCCTGCAACTGCCAATATCCCCAACAGCTGTGAGTTGCTCACAGTGTCGAAGGCCTTGGCAAGATCCAGAAACAGACAAAGAGTGGGCCTAATTTCATCTATATTTTCGTAAAGATTTTTTGTAAGAGTAGCTATCGCATCATTTGTAAACACTCCCTCTTTATTGTTGTTGTTATTGTTGTTGTTGTTATTGTTATTTCCGTCAACCGATTGCACCCATACGCGCAACCCTCAGAAGTCTTCGAGAGACTTGTGTGAGCTAGGGAAGATGCAGCCCTTACCTTTTAACGTGTGATGCCATACACGAGACCGGAGAATCGGTGGATCGAACCCACGACCCTACGCATGCGAGGCGAACGCACTACCAGCCGACCACCACGGCCCATATATAATGCTCTACTTTTCAATAAACTTTGTTAAACGATTCTTGAGGGCTCTTTCAAATATCTTAGCAAGGGTAGTGATTAAGGGAATCCCCTTTCTTATGGATTGGTATGTCGACCGTTTTTTGATGAAAATAGTGGTAATTAAATGTGTCAGCGGAGGGGATATTATTGCAGTTATTTTTTTCAAAGTATCAGCCGTTATTTTGTCCCATCCAGGAGCCTTTCCAGATTTCATGTCCATTATGAGGGTTCCTATTTCTTTTTCAGTGGTGTGAGATAAATAAAATGAGTTGCAACATATGTTTCTGGCAGGTCTAGGCGAGTCTGGCGTTTAAATTTTTTTAGCAAGAGATCCTCCCACACCTGTGAAGTATACGTTGAATTCTTTAGCGATGTCTACAGAAGTAGAGAGAATTGTGCCCTTTGAATAGATTATTTTATCGATCTCATTTCCTGTCTTATTTGCATTTTGCATCGATTATTTGCCACATTTTTTTTTGGGTCTTTTTCACTTGATATGATTTTTATCTGGAAATATTCAGATTTACGGAATTAAATCAATTTATTCACGTAATTCCTGTGTGTAATGAATTCATTTCTCAATTCTATATATTCAGGATTTGCTCTGCATTGATTGGAGAGTTGATTTTTTTGATTGATGGAATTGACAAGTTCTTTTGTTATCCATTCTTTCCTTTTCCTTTTTTTCCGTAATGCCTTATGATTCGCGTTTTATTTTTTATAATTTTTGTGGTAATATCAGTGAAGTAATTGAGTAATCTACTTGGGTCTTGTATCAGGTAGAAGTCTGTAGAGTCGTGGTAGGTAAATTCATCAGCAAAAGTTTCGTAGTTAATATTTCCATTTCCCCATTTCCAATTTCATCTCTTGCCGGAACCGGGATGACAGCCACTATCGCTTTGTGGTCGGTTGTACGCTCATCCAGCACGATTGATAAACACTTTTTTTCCATTTCCATTCCATTTTAATTACATTTGATGAATATGTGGTCATTACAACTTTTTGAGTCACCCTGTATACGTGTAAATTTATTATTAAGTGAGTTAAATCCGTATTCACCCATTGTGTCAAGTCGTTAACGTGATCATTGTCTTCTTTAATGTTTATGTACATGTCGCCAACTATTAAATGATTTTCAACGTGTATATTTTCAATTTCCTTCAGGTGTTTTCTCAGCTTACAAATGAATGTATCGAAATCTGTGGAAGGTGGTCTATATATTGAAGTTCTGAAGATAATTTTTTTAAATTTATTTGGATTTTTACTTCTATTGCTTTGCATTGAGAAATTGAAATATTTTCCTACGCGTAATTCAACGTATTTTTCACATACATAACCACTCCATCATTTCTATTTATTCGACCTTCACTGTACAGGAGATCATAGTTACTTAGCTGAATGTAAGAAGCATTTTCTATTTTGAATGTTTCAGAAAGTATTTAACAATCAAATTCATGATTTATTTGGCTTAGAAACATTTTCAATTCATCAATGTTTTTATAAAGACTCCTACTATTTAGATGATTTTTTTTTAAGTTTTCGCAATATTCATATGGCGCTAAAACTTCATTAAATGTAATTTTATTGTATACCTCTTCAGTTAATACCAGTTGTATAAAGAAATTTTTGTCTTTCTTCTTCATCGACTATTTGATAGTACCTATATAAGTAGATTTCAGCAAAAATTTTAATTTAAAATTAAATTATCATAGAATGTGGTTATTTCAAGTCAATAATAGACTATTCAGAGATGATGTTATAATTTGAGTTGATAAATGTCTATACCGGGTGTAACAGGATCATGGTACACCCCCCGTAGCTCCGTTAGTTTTGAAGGTGATAGATTGAAGTATGGGATATCTCATATACATAATAAGCGGCACTTTTCAACCTATAAATTATTTTTCGCCGGAAGTGATATCAACTTTCGATTTTTAAATGGAACACACATTTCTGAAACCTGCATAATTTTCTGAATCCAATGATACCACATAAGTGACATTTCAAACGTCAAAATTTTTTATAATTCAATTTTTAGTTTTCCATTTAAGTGTGCCATGATGGTTCCGATTTATTCCAATTGACTAATTGTCTAATACTAGAAGAATCTAAATCCCGTCAAAAACACTAAATTGCGTTTTTATGAGCAAATACAGTTCATCGTAATTGTTTTTGGGGTAAAACTCAATTTTTTCAAATGGAACCATCTTGGTACCGTGATACCATTTATTAGTACTATTAATGAATGAATGAACTGACCAAATAACATTCAAGTAATTTTGTAAAACAATTAGCAAATTGAAGCAGAAGAAAAAATTATATTCTATGGGAATTACATGAATCTAAAACATGTCACCAAAAATAAATAATTGATTTGGTATAACATTTTCCAAAATAAAAAAATCAGTGGTTAATACCACTTGATCAACACTGATGTTCTACTGATAGTTACCCACATTCATTAACCACAAACTATAGTAGAATATTGCTACATACCATTATGATGACGAAATGATTATTCTCAATGAGCAAATTCTGGAAGATTTCTACACAACCCCTTTTTCATGAAAGATCTGCCTTTTCTGAAAACTGTGGGATTCATGACACAATTTCTAGAGTGATTAGGGAATCGAGCCAGCTGTCTAGTGAATTCGATATATTTGTATCACCTCTTGTTGCCTCCCAGCTTGAATTAATATGAATATCTATTTTGGTTACCACCATTTTTTATATTTGGAAACTTATGTCAATTTTCTACTAGTTAGTGTTATATTTATAATTCTATAAGTTTTTTCTAGTCTTAAGTGCTACTGTATAACGATATCTTATATTTTAATTTTACTGGGGTAACCCGTTTTGAATAAATAAATAAAATGTACTATTGCCTCATTAGAATGCATAGATCAATTAGTCAAAAGGTTTTATATAGGCGATATTTTTAAATAAGTGATTCGATGATAACTATGTAATCCTAGCTCCAACTTATATACAGGATGTCCTACGAAGATTAGGACAAGAAATATCTCGGAACTCGAATGTATTGGAGAATTGTGATTTCGGGGTTCTGAATTAAAGCAATTGGTGCGGGCTTTTTTTGATATTATGTTACCTAATGATCATCAGATTGAAAATTATTGATGAGACAACCTGTATATTTTGGAATTTTTATGTTCTTCGATAAAACAATGTCAACTAACTATCTCACTTGTGATCTGGGACGATTATTTCAAGAAATACAGGTACTTCAATATCCTTTGTCCCAAACGTCTGAAACGAGTAATTGCCAAATTATTCAGGTTTACGGTCACCCTGTATATTTGGGCAGTCCTATATTTTTTGCGATGATTAAAACAAGGCAATATTATATCAATCATCCATATTTTATTAAAAAACTTCGTCGTCGTTTTTGATATTAGATACTTAAAAAAAAACATTAAATTTGTTCATGAATATTTGTAACAATTGCAACTATATCCGTGCTAACGAAGAAACGAAAACAACCATTCTCCTGAAATATTTTTTCTCATTTTCTTGTCTGTCGGACGTGGATATATTTTTGTCGGACAACTGGACTTTGTATTATAAAAAATGATTTCTCATCATTTCCCATTTTTGTCTGACATGTGGTAATCAATAAATAATACCTTGCCAGAACTCCAGCTTCCAGTTGTCGGACTGGAAAAACGAGGCCAAAAATTTGTCGGACAATATGACCCTTCAATTTCACTAATTTTTGTTGAACAATCATTCGAAAATTAGCTTTGTGGTGATTGATTTTCAATACACTTGTATTCTGGCATGTTTGGGTTGTCGGACTTGACAATAGCAGGCAGATCTTTGTCGAACCAGGTTACTCTCGTTTTCTGAAAAGAATTTCCACCCCCTTAGATATAAACGAAAATATGTGGTACTAAAATTAAAACATCCTGGGAAATTGCCATGTTTCTGAGTTTTCCGAGCGAAGAAGCGGTCGATTCGAGGGAAATGGCAAAAAAAAGTTGTCGGACTCGTCAATGACAAGCCTCTCACGAAGTATAAAAAATGTAGTAATCATCAAATGAAAGGGGCAATATGACCCTTTAATTTCACTAAATTTTGTTGAACAATCTTTCGAAAATTAGCTTTGTAGTGATTGATTTTCAATACACTGTTATTTTGGCATGTTTTGGTTGTCGGACTTGACAATAGCAGGCAAATCTTTGTCGAACCAGGTTAGGTTTGATAAAGGTTTGATTCTGCCAGCCGTTGAGCTTACAGAACCCCCATTTCTCCCACAATTGAAGAGAAAAACATTCAGGAATGAGGTAATAATTAGCCCAAAATTATGGACTGAAAAAAATTGAAAATTCAAAGTGGTTCTGCTAGCTTACGGTGGTATTGGTGTTGTGGGGCAAGCGGGACGCGGTTTGGGGAAGACTAGAAATAGCAACAATAGAATGACGGGCAGTGTCAAGTCAGATGGTGGTGGTTTTGATATTTAAATTTTTTTCCATTTCTTCTTGGGCCCTCTAGAGCCACTGGACCCGTTGCTGTAGCAATGGTAGCACGGACCATGTGGGGGCCCTGCTTCTGATTCCCTTCTTGACAACATTATATTTATGAAAACATTTTTTTTAAAAGGGTGTAGTTGAACTCAAGGTTTCTGATCATTCCATCGTCTATTGTGAACTCAATTCAAAATGGGGTAGAGTCCCAAATATGTGTACCTACCTATCGATGTTACAAAATCTTTTTGATGAGGTAGTATTCGTTAATGATTAAAAAAATATATCATTATATTCGATCAAGAAAATGTTGATGAAAAGGTATCATATCCACTTGGTGATTTGTTTGATACATTTATTTGATAGGCATAATCCTACAGTTACATCTAGATTCACAAAAAATTAAGCACAAATGCAAACTTTTACAATAAAACAAGTGATACAGGAGAGGAACTCATCTAAAATTTTGTAAGGATTTGAAAAATTATCCATGTCAAGATGTAATGAGAGAAAAAACGGATAAGAATTTTCTTTACCAATATGATAATTCTAATTCAAAAAAAATGTGGCAGACACTTAGATTGTTTGAGAAATACTCTCATAATGAGACCAGACAGGTTCCAACATCAATTTTAAATGAATATTTGGAAAGTATACTGAATGGAACGTGATTGTTCCGTTCGAGTTTCCACCGACACTGAACTCCGATAATTATTCAGAATTTTTATAAATCCAATAAACCCATCTACTGGAAATATGTACCACTGGAAGTCAGACAGACCATGTGGTTTCAACATTATGGG
The DNA here is from genome assembly GCA_944452925.2 of Chrysolina oricalcia. Taxonomy (NCBI): domain Eukaryota; kingdom Metazoa; phylum Arthropoda; class Insecta; order Coleoptera; family Chrysomelidae; genus Chrysolina; species Chrysolina oricalcia. The sequence goes on from OX101816.2 coordinate 24,616,288, forward strand.
TGTCCTGCTCACTACGGCAGACAAGTAAGAGAATGTTTAGATAGAACGTATGCTACGAAATGGATTGAGATGGTGACTATAAAACAACTATACTACTTACATCGTATATAAATAATAGAAAATACCCACAAATAATAATGAAGGACATTGACAGCTTACATTCAGAACACCTCATAGACCATCTTCATACCAGTTCTCCAGTTGATCCAATCAGACATATTTTTTTTATTATTCAAATTATTTCACGGAGAAATACGAACTTTCATGTTTTGGGAGAATTGATTCGAGGCCGTCGAAATTTCCTTTCCTACAAATATTTGCCTAACTTCTTTATATAGTTCACTTCCACCATTGTCACATTTACTATTCCTTCATTCTTGGAATCTGCATGTTATCTCAACTTTCCCTATCTGGCCGCTCTTATCGAAACAGCAACTATCTTCTTGTTTATGAATCATCGTCGAATGTTTGTTTTGCGTGTGCTGCTGAAGGACCACCCTTGCGGGAACGAGTTGAATGATACGTCTTCGTGAATTGAAAATCTTATATTTTGTAAACGAAAGGTGCAATGAACGAGCCTACGTGACGTTTCAGTTCAATTCTGAAATTACAATGACAGCTGCCCATATGACATAGTCCGTCAGCTACTGCGGCTAACAACGTTGCCATATTAATAGCGAGAAGTTATAAAAAATATAAAAATAATGAAATTATTACTGTACAATGTTACATTTACAAGTTTTGGTTTCTATAAGAGAACGAAAACTATTAAAATTATCGTGATTTTTTGCTGTGTATGGTTTGCAAATGTGTATTTTTTCCCTTGCGAATGGTAATGTGAATTATTGAAACTTTTGAGAAAAATCATTGAAATAAATAGCTAGAGAATAGAGTTTTAAATTATGAAACAATTATAAAAGTAGAGCAAAACTGATGAAACAATATTATTATTTCAACATAGAGTAGCTAATGACTGTGTCTAGTGATTTCAAAATAATCATTTCATTTACTTTTTGATATCTGGTACTCAAATAACTATGCACACGCTCTTCTCAATTGCTTTTGAAGGTAGTATTTGGTAGAAAATCGCATCCTTGAAACATCTTTGTATATATTTCTGAAAACTATCAGTTAACAAATAAAAAAAGGTTACCTCAAGAAGTCGTGTTATTGAACTGTATACAGACTATCAAGTAAGTGATCAATGCGGAAAAAAAAGTAGAGAGCAACGCCTGATTCACTTGATAGAATCCAGCAGCCATTGTTTTGGGGGTAAGTTGTTTTGTCAAATCGGCTAGAGACAACAGCTCTTCTTTCATCTTTGACTTCGGTAGGTGAGATATCAAGGTGCAACATGTAGTTGTTACTTGCTGTCCACTTTTCTCCATATCTTCACAAGCCATTACTACCACAATGGTGAAAACCTGAAATCAATGAAAATGAAGACAAAAATAGGTAATTTAGTATTTTGGTGCGGTACTTTATTTCGATATGAGTTGTGCATGATATAACCATGAACCTGGCATGAATACTAGAAAGGAAATCTGAGCACTTGGTGGTATAAAATCCAAACATTCCATTTCACATTCTATTTCGCTGACAATTCACTGTTGCGTTCCTATTAACAGTGCTGGTCCTAATGTGGCGCATGGAGTTAGTAACAAGGCCTATCCAGAACACGTGACTAATGACCATAGTAGTCGATGCCAAGACACCAAAGAAAAAAAAATAATAATAAAATTCTCATTGTCAAAATGTCATAGGTTTCGATACCAATGCTGATGTCATTCAGTACCAAGATTTTTGTCTGTCTGTAATAGTGATTTACAAAATGTTGTATGGTACACCTTACATTCTGAAGGTTGGAGAGGCATTATGAAATAAAATATTATCGTTTATCAATTATTCTTGGCCACACGGTAATGAGCAAAGTAATCAAGGAGGGAATTGCCACTCCTTCAGGCATAAAAACTATGAAAATAATAATGATAATAATAATAATAATAATAATAATAATAATAATAATAATAATAATAATAATAATAATAATAATAATAATAATAATAATAATAATAATAATAATAATAATAATAATAATAATAATAATAATAATAATAATAATAATAATAATAATAATAATAATAATAATAATAATAATAATAATAATAATAATAATAATAATAATAATAATAATAATAATAATAATAATAATAATAATAATAATGAGACGATTAATAATCCAAATTTACAAAAAAAAACAAAACAGAAATCCAGTAATATCCGAAACGTGAATTTGAAATTAAAAGGCTTATAAATTCAGCTTTCTGATGCGAAATCAGGTGCTGTTGAAATGAAAATGAGACCAAGAAAAACCCACCATCTTTCTTGTTTTGATAGACAGACGCTCAAGTAAGTAATCTGATTAGTTGGGTGTAAGTTCAATGTGAACGATTGATGGTCTAGCGCCATCTATCTGCTAAAAGTTTTACTAGTTCAAACGGTAAGGAGATAACTATTTTTCACTTAGATATATGAGGTACAAAAGCTTCAGTCATTGCCTGAAGAAGAATAGTCAAACAATCCCTGTGCAAAATGAGACATCTATACTATTTTACTAAAAACATTGGAAATGTATCCAGTAATGTGGCGCCGTCATTGGATGGCACGCAAAACTATACTTCTGTCTCTTTTTAAAATAGAACGCCAGTTTTCATTCAGAAATGTGCAGAATATTGTCATTGGTGAGATGTTTAGCAGAATAAAAGACAAGTCAAAGTTTGCATTCGGATGTTTCGAATATCAGATGATGATCAGAGGTAATTTTATATTGCTGCAATTAAGCCTAATTAACGAAACACCTAATGTAGCAATATTCTTAATGAAAAACACATAAAGAATATTCATTAGTGCTTGAAGGTACCTAATAAGTAGGTAAATAATAATATATCAGTTTTATTTGTACAAGCTTTTGTTTAGTTTCACTCACACGTAACAGGTGTAGTATCACTGTCTATAACGGGGTCAAAGCTTCAGTGGAAATTTTGAGCCAATTCCACTGGATCCAATCATCTTTAAATTTGGCAGGTGTCAATTAAATTCATTCAGATTCGTTACGACATTCACAAGAGAAAAAAACAAGATAGCGAACAGTTTCTGTGATTTATTGTCCAACTACTCATAATTCGAATCTCGGAGTAGATTTTGTATTTTTTCAAAATTCGAAATGGCAAATACGATTTTTCATTAGATTCTTTCAAAATTGGTACCTATACAGGGGTTTGTTGTGTTGGAGACCAATACGAACATTCAAGATGGAGGACAAATTTTGTGATTCATGTCCGAATCCGTCCATGATAGATATCCAGAATTATTTGGGAAGGTCTGGAAAATTTTAAAATTCAAGTGTTGGCGGACATGCGTTCTTTAATTGATGGTTCGATGTTACCAACAACTTATGGACATATAAGGAGAGTTTCAACTGAGGTAGTCACCAGAAATCATTCATCTCCTACACGGGCCTAAAATACATTTTTTGCTGTACAATATAATTATTTGTGAATTTAGAGAGCGAGGAGCGCGGTAATCTTTGGAGAGCGGCAATAGCACACTGTTCTCGAAATAAACACATGTTTTTTTTCTTCTAACGCAGCTTTCAAACATAGAAACGATCGACACTTCATTCAACATAGGCATCTAATATTACCCATGAGAAAATAAACACTCAATAGTAATCCCAAATGATTGAGATACCCAAATATCCAATAATTTACATCTCTAACAAAACAAGATAACTGAAAAAAAAACGAACGTCGAGATCGAATCACAGGCCTTCAGCTTGATAGCAGCTACGCTCTCAACACCACCGCAGTTCCTAAGAGTGTTATGAATTTATTGTCTATCATCATGCAAGAATAGGTTCGTTTTCAACAAAAGCTGTGGAGATCGAACGTTTTTTCAATATTTTCGCTCTAGAGCGAAGAAGCTGTCACAAAATGACATTTCTGAGAAAACATCATCTTTGCGTTGGGATCTAAAAGCGTCAAAGGCTACCTACTTTGGTAAGCGGTTGTAGAAAAAAATATAGTTTACTGACCATGCACGATCATCAGGGAGATGGAAATATTTATGTTTTTACGCACTGTCAAGAGTGCCTAAAGTGATACTTTTCAGCACACGTAAGTGATAAAATCAAATGTGCGTAAAGTTATGTTTTACGCATCGTTCATATAATTCCAAAAGACAGTAATTTGCGTCAGATTTTACTCGGAAGTCATCAAATGAAAACTTCATAGAATAAAATATACTCAACAATTTGCTACAATTTGCCAATATAATAACAGTCGTAGAAATAAAATTGTAGATACATTTTCGTAAAGAGCTTTATTGTACGTGTTTCCACGCTCATAAAAAAGTCCTAATTTACGAACTTATGTAGCATATATAAATAACTATTTCATCTTCTTTATATGAGTTTTCTGTGCATGTTTGTCATGAAGTAATAAAGTTTAATTTTTGATAAGGATATCCACTTATAGAGGATATTTCGAACGATCGACTGAAACTTCAAATTCAGTCGCAGATAATGCCGTTATCTCAGTACATAATTTCGAAAGAAAACCCTTATTAGGTTTTACAACTTTTACTTTATGGTAAATAAATAAACTTGAAAAAAAAACATTTCATAGAAAAGCTTTTATTTAAATGTACTAAAAAGAAGAAAATAAATTTTAATGTGAATAAACCCATCATTTTGATACATTATAAAATTCTAAATGATAAAAGCTTGTCGCGAGAAGTATATATTATGTAATTATTATAGTAAATTAAACTTAAAATAATCTCAAGATTTATTCACACTACAAGCTTTCATATCATTTAAAATTTTATAATGTAACAAAATTATGGGTTTTTCGCTTCAGTGCATTTAAATAAAAGCTTGTATCTGAAGAGGTTTTTTAAGTTTGTTTATTTATTTATTTTTTAGTTTTCTGTGAATATGTTTCTCAGTCTGTTCATTTCAATCAATGCGCCATTGTTGCACGGTCGCTTGCCTGTTAATTTACTATTGGAAAATTTCCAAATTCAACGTGTTCTCGAAATAGCTTTAGAGGGGTCCGAGAGGTAAATTCCTCTTTATTAACCATAACATTCGACTGTCAGATATTTTTCACGATTTTTACATATTTTTCCGATTTTAATTTCACAAGTTAGTTTTACAACTTTTCGAGAGAAGGGGGCAGCCCCCCCTTACTTATTTTTTTTCGCTGTTATTTCTGACGTCCAAATCCGTCTTCCGAAACCCTACGCGTTCTCTATCAAACTTTCGGGGGGCAGGGGGGCAATTTCTTCGACTTTAATGTTTTGTCATCGGAATTGAACCAACACGTAAAATTTCAATTCTTAATTCAAGTCATCTTGCAAGATTTGTACCCATCTAACACACACAGAGCAAGTTAAATGAAAGCTTTCAATAAAAACAGAAAATAAAATGGTTACTGTCGGAAATGGCATGCATTATCACCTTCATAACTTGAAACCAATCATCAGTTGTCATCATGAACGTTGGACATCTTGCCCCAAACATTAGTCAAGAGAAATCACCCTGATTATTTTTCGACATATCTTGCAACCAATAAAAACCATCAATTTAAAGCTATGATGTACTTCCAAACCAATCACAACATTATTATAGTGGGAATTATCTGCTTATAGATTATTGCATCGGGAATATTCGTGGTATTTTGTTTTTATTGTGTGACAACTGATAATTGTGATTTGACGTCTGTCATCAGTTTGCATGCAAATTGAAAAATGAATTTAGATAACCGTAATGAATAAAAATGTTATATAGAAAATGTGTCTATGAGGGCATCAAAAAATAATCTATCGAATACCACACGAGAGTTCGATAAAGTAGAAAATAACTCTCCACCTGGCAACAAGTTTTCTAAAAATCTGTCGAATTATTTTCACTTTTTTAAAGAGAAACATTCTCACTCTCTTGTGGTATTACAACTGAAAATATCTGTGAATTTGAAAACTGACTGAGACTTAACAAGACAAAAACAGTGAAATGCCAAACACTACGAAAGTTCGCTACTTTGCTCTCTCGTTTACCATGAAAATTGCAAATGGCAGGTGGAACGGACACTGAGCCAATCAAAAACACGAAATAATGACCATTCATTATTCACTTTACACGATTACTACGACACTTTCCATCTCATTCGTTTTTCTCCTTTTTAGGGGCAACCGTGCTGGCGCCATCTACTAATAAACCCCATCGACATTCAATAATAATCCCATAAGATTGACTGACTATACTTCTTTAGACGATGCTTTAGTGAATATAAAGAATAATTTGTAAGTAAAAACACCTGGTAATGACAAACACCAATGTCAGTCAAATCAACATGCAGATAAATATTAGTCTAGAAAGTTAATGAATTAAGAAATGTAGTCAAAGTTGATTTGTTCGATCAAGGATATAAAAGAGTTATTATTTATTAACGAATTGATTTAACCCATTAACGCCCACGGATACCAAATGGTTTCACAAATCTTCGCCTTCTCCAATGCACCATAGTGATTGTTGTAGTAGTGGTATCAAGCAAATTCTTTTTTGTGCTTCGTAAACAGTTGTTTTTGATATTCTGTAGCTGTCATTGTATTTGGAAACGTCTCCGCAGTGGTATAGTGTAGTGATACATATTGGGTGATTTTGTTGTACACAAAACAATGGACGTTGGTCGTGATTACTTTTTCAACATTTTACGTATACTACAGTTATTTGTTGCCTATGAATGATACAATATATCTGTATATAAATGAAGAAGATACGTATAATATAGGGTGCACTATAATATTCCCAAAGTCACTGATACCATATGATACCCGTGGGCGTTTTTGGATGATAATGAGTTATAGCTAATTTGTAAAAAAAAAATTATTATTTCCATCATTTCATTCGCAAGTTTTATGTTCAATGAACGATGAAGATTTGCTCCTTAAAGTTGATGAAATATTTGTGGATCCGCCAGATTCAAATGACGACACTTATAAGGCTCCGATGGTACTGATGCTAAAAGAGCTACTACATCCAAATCTACCGCATATCATCAATATCGACAACTTATTTACAGGCTTGAATTTATTGGCTTATATTCGATATTCTAGTTATGGTGCAATTGACACAATTCGAGAAAATAGAATACCTACAATTTCAAAAGAAAAAAGATACGATACTATCTCAGTATGGTGGATGGACAATTCGATTGCATCTACAAATGCTAGTAGTCAGCCAGAAGAAATTGTAAATAGATATGATAAAAATTTGAACTGGCCCATTTTTACATAGCTTATTGATGTCGCTTTACACAATTCATGGTATCACTTCAGAAAAATTCAAAAATATCAACATTAGATTGCAGAATAGAAATCGAACAAGTATATCATCTAACAATACATAAAACGCCTGTGAAGGTTCATGGTTGTCGAATCAGTATCGCAGAGAATTTACTTACAGATATACGATTTGATCGGATATGGACAATTTTATTATCTCGTGTAGAAAAATGTGCCAAAAGTGAGATGTTGGTAGCTGCATCCACTGTTTTACCTTCCATCACACTGAATAGGACACTTTTTCTGTATTATAGCATATATATATAAGGACATATTTACATTTTTGTCAACTTCGTTAAAAATGTTTTCCAACGCCCACGGATACCATATGGTATCCGTGTTTTTTTTCTACACTAAAATAATAATATTGAATAATACCTTTTTTTAGCACAATACATTATTTTTTCCTCAAAACACTCGACATTTATATATATATATATATATATATATATATATATATATATATATATATATATATATATATATATATATATATATATATAAAAATTGGCCGCTATTGGGTTAAAAAATTTCTGGAATATTCATTGAGCAACCTATACTTACATGGTGAAGGAACTTTAAATTATCGTCAATGTAGAAATAATATTTAGAAATAATGATATGGTTGGCAAATGAACCATTTGAATTGATTTCTTCAAAGGTGGAGTTTTGAAATTTTTTGGTAAATTTATCAATGATTTGCTTGTGTTCTTTGACTCCAGTAATGATTTATCTCACGCTTTGTCCAATATATTTGGTATTGCAATGAGGATGTGAAAAAAATATCTCTTATACACCTGATTCCTCTAAATGATTACGTTGGTCTTTCTTATTAACCAATTTTTTTAAAGGATTATAATTAGTGAGATTAGCATTGAGGGATTTTGTTAAAAGTTTATTGTAAATTCTATTGATTGAATGTAGAGGATGATAGTTATTAATGCCAATTTGTCAGATAATATCGAGGGGGACACCGCTGAGGAAATAAGTTATACTAATTCCCAAAAATCCTTAGTAATTCTGCTAATACCCAAGTAAATGCCGAGAAATATTTTTTTGTACCTTCCTTAATTGTGATTCAAACACAGATGTGTTCTTTTTTCCGCAAATTCCTGATTCAATGGGTTGTCGGCCTTTTTTTCGTGTATTATTCGAGTTATGCCTCAAACCACTAATTCCCGAGTAAACCCACTGATGACCAATGATTTTCAACTGAAACACTCAATTCCCGACTAATACCAATAATTTTCAACTAATTCCACTAATTTTCCACTAATACCTGAGTAATAATTATTAATCCCAATTTGTCTGATAATATCGAGGGGGAAACCGCTGAGGAAATAGTGTACACTATAATTTCCAAAAATCCTTAGTAATTCCGCTAAGACCCAAGTAAATGCCTAGTAATATTTTTTCCCAGCGGTTTCCCCCTCGGATAATATTTAATCATTTTTTGAAATTATCTTTGTTCATGGGGATAGTTAATAATCTATGAAAAATAGAGTGAAAAGATGCTCATTTATGTGAAATGGCGTAGCAAGATCAATATGGTATGGTCGAATCGGTGTGAGTAGATTTTCTTTATATTGAAAATTCAAATTCATTATTATTTTTAGTAGTCTTTAAATCTAAAAAGGCTAGACTACTGTTGCTTTCTTTTTCCATAGTAAAAGTGAAATAGGGTTGTAAAAAATTAGGGAAGGATAAGGAATTTTCCAATTCATTTGAATTACCATTGAGCAAAACTATACAATCATCAATATAACATATCTGTAAGAGAATACTATCTGATTGTAAGCATTGAAATAAATGAACTTTTTTCAAAATTTTGTAAAAATATTTATGATAGTATTGGAGATAAATAATATATAATAAATGATAGGAATATTTTCCTTATGGATTTTCGGCCAACTAGATGAGAGAGGGGTACAGGGGTTCATAAGAATATGGCTATTTATGTTTGATTGATAATAATGTATAGTGTCTATAGTGGTATCTATGTCTATCCTTGTGCGTCTACTGAAACTAGGTGTGTGGTCAGAATTTAATTTACAGAAGCCATCAAATAATTTGTTCACATAGTCCATATGGTGAAGAATTACTTAACAGTTGGCTTCGTCTGCTTTAGTGAGAGTGAGGTGATTATTTTTAATTCTTTCCATAATCTTATTAAGATGAAATCCATATTTATTACTTTTACTAGTCAAACTCTTCACATTCTTCACATTCTGAATCTAAAAGATGATAATCTTCATTATAGTTCGGTTTTTCAATATAATATTTAAGACCTTGGTTTGATAAATTCATTTCTGATTCGAAAAAGAAAATTGTAGAGTTATCTGATACTTTTTTGTGGAAGACATGATCTGAAAATTGACGTTCATTGTCAGTCTCAAGATAAACTTGTCTAGAAGCATTTTCTTGAAGTTTAACCAATTTTTTTACTAACCTGTGGTGTTTCTCCTTACCTTTTACCTCCACAAAATCTAACATTGGCTATGTAACATATCCAGAGCTGTACCGTGCACTGACAAAAAGTGCTTCTAGTACTAAGCATTAAGCACTCTTGAAAAGTGTTCGGAAGTCTCGAGCACTAAGCACTTTTTTCATGAAGTGCTCGCGATTACTAAGCACTCTCAAAAAGTAATTCGATTTATCGAGCACTAATCACTAAGCACATTTCAATAGGGCGAGACCGTTAAGGTGGGCGTTCTTTCGTGTATTTCAAGTTCATATTGCATTTGAAAACGGTTTCACATGGAAAACTCAAATTTGGAAGGTGAACTCAGAAACAATTGGAGTACTTATTGAATATATTGACATTGATTTGATATCAAAAATTGATATTTTTTGTTCGGCAATTGAAGGAAATGTACGATGGCGTAGAAGGGCCACGAGCAATTTTTTTTTGTAATCCCGACTTCAATCTCGGACCCCCGACTTTATTCTGGGAGGTCCGACTTTAATCTCGGACCCCCGACTTTAATCTTGGGGGTCCGACTTCAATATCGGACCCCCGACTTCAATCTCGAACCCCCGACTTTAATCTCGGAGGTCGGACTCTAATCTCGGACCCCCGACTTTAATCTCGGAGCCCCGACTTTAATCTTGGACCCCCGACTTTAATCTCGGACCCCCAACTTTAATCTCAGGGACCCACGACTTTAATCTCGGGATTTCAGTCGAAAACCTAATCAAAACATCTGTTCATGGTGGTAGTGATGGTCAAACGTTCGCATGTCATCCATAAAAGGGTATCACACGTTAAAAGTTAAGGGCCTGGTCTCTCCTAGCTCACGTTTTCCAGAGACTTATGAGGGTTGCTCGTAAGAGTGTAGCCGGTTGACGGAGAAAACAAATTTTGAACAAACAACAACAAAATACTTATAATATTATGTTTATATAAAGAATCAGCACACGGAGTTTGTTGTTCGCATTCTGTATCTCAGTCTGGAAGATAATAGTGATTGAACCAAAATGCGTCGAAGACAACCCTTAGTTTTGTTGAGACACTTTCGGGTTTCAAAACACAAAAATGAGGAATATAAAATATTTTACTTGTGTCCGTAGATGTACAAGCTATGCTCATATGGTTGAAATTCAAATAATCATTCATAAATAACGAATATGACTCATATTGTTTCATGTCACTTTTTAGGCGACGCTCTAAAGACAAAAAACGACGAAGTGCCATGGAACGAGTGTCCACGAATAAGGGTTCACCATTTTAAAACGGTAAGGACACACTATACCGTCCAGAAATATCACGGGTAAGATTTTCAGTGAATATTTTTTTCACACAATTTCTCATCTTCTGATAACAATTTATCAGTTCGAGGAATATTTTCAATTTCCCAAAACCCTTTTATGTTGGAATTCAATACATCAATATCGAAAGTAGAACAAAACGAATCAATAGAATTCGAGTGATGAGAGGACGCTTTTCCGGTTATAACCCAACCAAAAATTGTGCGAAGGGCCATAGGTTCATTGAGTCCTCCTCGTATCTGACCATCAAGCAAAACTGAAGGCAAAACATCAGCACCTAGTAACATGTCAACTGCACGAGGTGAGTTGAATTGAGGGTCAGCCAATTTAATATTAGAAAGATGAGATCAATTTTGACGAGGAACAAAATTTGAAGGCATTACATCACATATTTTATGCATAACATAAGCATCGACTGTAACAATAGGCGATACCTCACCAAAAGGCCTAATATCACAAGTGACAGCACCATGTGCCTTGGAAGTCATTGTTCCTAAACCCCTCACTTCTAGAGATTTTTGAGATCGAACTAATCCCAAATTACCACAAAAAGCCGAAGTGATAAAACTAGCCTGACTAGCAGTATCGAGCATCACTCTAGCTTGCATCGAATGACCTTCACTATTAATGACTTCCACAAGTGCCGTAGCCAATAGTATGGAAATTGATTCATTTACTCAGAATTAAATAAAAAACACTTGTTTTTTTATATCCACAATATATTACTAGGTGTAATATGTGACGCGTTTCGCTGTTAATACAGCTTTCTCAAAGATAAAATGGAATTTAGTAAATGTATTTTATGTTTGAGAAAGCTGTATTAACAGCGAAACGCGTCACATTTTACATCTAGTAATATATTGTGGATATAAAAAAACAAGTGTTTTTTATTTAATTCTGAGTAATTATGGATATCCATCAAGTATCGGCCAAATCAATCAAGATGATTCATTTACTTTTGAAAAATTTCTATTTTCATGAGAAATAGAACAATTTGAAATAACACTATTATTCTCATGTTCGTTGGAACTATTCTGATTCGCATTCATAGATGTTGAGTGAGATTGAGAATTATTTTCCCGATTGGAATTTGTTGAGACCATTTGTCTTTGCGAAGTAGACGGGGAATTAATATAATGTAGTAAATCGTGATGTTTAGAGCCACATTGTATACAAACACTCTGTGTAGGGCAATTGTTCGAACGATGCCCAGGCTCTAGACAATTCAAGCACAAAAATTTCTGCTTACAAAAAGTAAATCTATCAAAAGATTGTTTTTGAGGAAATTAGGACACTTTATAAGTGGATGTGGAGCATTACATAACAAACACGAGCTACGAGTAGTTCCAGTAATAAACGACGAAGTACGATTTGCTGATACATGACTATCTCGAAATGTATATGTTTATGAACTATTATTAATTTTCTTGAAATGAGAACATTGAGATTCACGAGTTGAATTCAAATTCGCCGATTCTAATGCAGTACATTGACTTTTTAGAAAAATTATAAGAGCATTATAAGTAGGTATTGCAGTTGAGGCATAATGCAATTCAAACCTTTTCACCATATCAGTATTCAACTTTTTTATCATCATGTGAAATAAAACAAAACTCCAAGAATCAACCGGTAATTTCAAGTCTCTCAAACCTTCCAAATTTTCGTGAAAACAATCCAACAGTATCCTGAGATCATTAGCAGAATCTGAATTCAATTTTGGAGAATCGATAATTTTCCTGCCAATAAGCACTTGCAAGCAATCTTTGATTTTGATAACGATCAACCAAGGTTTTAAAGGCAATGTCATAACTATCTTCTGTAAAGTTGATACTTTTAACACAAGCCAATGCGCCTTTTGATAACGAAGACAAAAAATATTGAAACTTTTCTGTTTTTGACAAACTAACATTATCATGTATCAATGCTCTGTACAAATCTATAAATGAAGGCCAATCTCTAACATTACCACTGAATTTAGGTTAATCAATTTTTGGCAGTTCAACGCTAGGCACTCTCGTCAGGGGTTCTAATTTTATTTGTTCAGCTTGTCCAAATAATTTATGGTGAATTTCTTTCACCCTGTAATAATCATTATCAGAAGTTTTACGAATTTGTTCCTCTAGCCCCAAATCATAGCCTTCAATTGTTGCAGACTGAGAAGTGATCATTTTGAAATTCATGAGCTATCGATTCAATATCAACAAACTCATAAACGAAACGAACAATATCGAAAATAACCTTAAACCTTTCTGGCAACAATAAAATATTTCAATGTCAAAATTATCAATTAGCAAACAATTTACGAATGAATCCGTGATCGAAGGACCAATGATTTAACCAAAATGGACTGTACTTATAATCGAAACGAAAATCAATCGAATTAAACAATAATTATAAAACGAACGAAAAAATGAAGTCTTTGGAATCTTATGACTTGTCTAATGGGCGTCGGCGTAGTCCTTCCAAGTGATGATGGGCAGGCCTGCCAGAACTGCTCAATATTCGAATCCAATTGCTTGTCTTTTTGTACCACACAACTATTTTGCATAACACAACAAAGTTAATAAGTACCGATTCTTTGCGTACCGAACTTGTTGACAATATATAATCGATTCTTCTCTCGTGCCCAGTAGGTGAGAGACACACAAAATATTCCTCAGTTCATTTTTTTTACACTCCGCGATAAAAAACATAAAAAACGCGAAAAAAGGAAATATATTTCATTTTATCATTGCCAATCGGATACGAGGTAAATCGGTAAAGTTTTGACTTAATTTGTTTATTTACTACTAATAACTAAAATATCTTAAAACTAATATTTAAGGACGAAACAAATAGTTACATTGATGTGCTCAGATAGTGTGTTAGCTTTAATATTTTCCGACCGATGCGAGGTTTCGAATGTTATACATTTCATCTTCAGGGTTCTTCAGTTTACTTGAGGTGAAATGATTTAGAAATGAAGCAAAGAATGAATGTCCCATGTATTGAAACGCTATAGAAGTAAACTTTTGAAATGTTAAAGTGCCCCCCAAGTGTGATTTACAAACATATTTTAATTAGATACACCAAATTCAACATTATTTTGTCAATGTAATGGATACATTATCGAAAAGATGAACATTTTGAACTGAAAATTGAAACAAAATAACTCCTCTGGAAATGCAAAAACCAACCATAAAAATTAACCATTTTTATATCTTACAGAAAACAAGTACTTCCCCGGCAAAAGCCACGCTGTATATTGAACTGCATTTGATAGATATTGTGAAAAGATAACTTGATAGAAAAAATCAGAAAGTAGAAATTTTCAAGATAGATTCTTTTCGCAATATCTATCAGATGTAGTTCAATGTCCAGCGTGGCCTTAGCTACGGAAGTAGTTGATTTCTGTTAGATATAACAAAAAATGTATTTAAATGAAATGTATTCTATCAAATTATAATAATAATACTTCCTCATAAACACTCGAAGAGTGTATACCCAATATAATTCAATATCTATCAGATGTAGTTCAATGTCCAGCGTGGCTTTAGCTATGGAAGTAGTTGTGATTTGTTAGACATTATACATAAAAATAGCTTAGTTTTTATCGACAGTTCTTTCCAGAGGAATCATGATTGTTTCAATTTTCAGTTGAGCATGTTTCCCTTTTCAACATGAATACCTTTCAAGAGGTTATAATGAACAATGGAAAATAGCGACTGATATATGTCTTTCAGTCGTAGATGATTCTACATCTGATTTTATGAACATCCTGTTTGTTGTTTCGAAGAAATTAAGAGACCTTATCCTTTCAACAAATCGTGAACGAGAAAAAACGTTGCATTTTGTGTCTATAACTTTATGAAGAGATTCCTTGGCAAAAATTCTAGAATCTGGCAGCACTTAGTCGAATCCCGAAATTAAAGTCTGGGGTCCGAAATTAAAGTCGGACCCCGAGATTAAAGTCGGACCCCCGAGACTGAAGTCGGGGGTCCGAGATTAAAGTCGGACCCCCAAGATTAAAGTCGGGGGTCCTACATTGAAGTTGGTCGGCAGTTTTCGGACAGAAAGTACCATTGTATAGAATATTTCATTCCTGTCAGAACGTACTGCCATAAGAATGAAATAGAAATGTGATTTTGATAACCATCGGTAGACGTTAGACGGGCAGAACTAGTCGCATCGAGAAAATTAATTGTTCATATTGATAAGCGTTTGATTTATAAAACTCTCTGCTCAACAATGACATAATTTTCAGTGATTAAAATCCTAGAAAAAAGAAAATGAGTCAGCAAAATCTGTCATTATCTAACGGACTATAACTTGAGAGTCTTTTGTGGACCACGGGCCTCCCAATCGTGGTGAGAGGCAGGGGTAGGCGGATCGTCACGTTCAGAAGAGTGAGGCAACCTATTTTTTTATTCGGTAGACTTTGTATAAAGTAACAAATCAAATATAAAATCAAAATATTGTAAAACAAAGTCGCTTTTTCCTTGTAACTACTAAACGGCATTTTGATGAATATTCGGTCTTTAGATTAGTCTTGATAACGCAAGTGACACTTATTATATTAAAATTATGAGAAATCAAAATAGCGGATTTTTGTGCCAGATTGGCCGTCTTGATACAACATGATGATTGTGTACTAAAAAGCTGGAAATGAAAAAAAGTAAATAAATAAACCAAAAAACCCGACTGTGGATTATAATAAAAATCAAAAAAGAAGTAACATCTTTTCAAATCAAATAAAAACTGGAAGCAGCCGGGACCTATTTGCTAAAAAACAAATCTATAGAAATAGAATGGGTCTCGGCTACTTCCAATTCTTCTTCATGAAAAGTTTATTATATCACTTGGTTTTTGCATTTTAGTTTAAACCATAGTCAGATTTTTTAGTTTCTCTAAATAATTTTGTATATTGATAAGCTCTGATAAATAATTGTAAGATTAATCGACTTACCTGTAAGGATGATTAATCGAAATTATTCGAGCGTCGTAGTCCTTCTATGATAGTTATTGGTAGGTACACCCTATCGTGAATCGTGCGCAACAGTTTAAAAAGACAAAGGAATTTAGTCACTGACCGTACCACTGATAACAAGCCCTAGACTCAGTTCATTTTGTAAGCTGAGCCAATCGCATCAAGGGCTGTTGGGTAGGGAGGGCCCTATCGTAGAAGGACTACGACGCTCGAATAATTTTGATTAATCATCCTTACAGGTAAGTCGATTAATCTTACAATTATTCATCGCGTCTCCGTCCTTCTATGATAGTTATTGGTAGATGTTCAAAGAACCTGAATGCGATTGGGTGCGAGCTATGTACATAACCCACACCTCGTTATGAATGAGCAAATTAATCTGATCAATTGTTTAAAAGCAATGGAACCAGAAGGAAAAACTATTAGGTAAAGAAATAATTTTCATTCAAGTAATCGTTTTATAACCCCGTTTTTTCTATTATGTGAATAGGTACTACAAAAAAAAACATTTGTATTCATAGATACCTCCCCAAAATTGGTATACAAAACAAAACAAACCTAATTATAATTGTTCTAAGTTATTGTCAAAAAAAAAAAAAAAAAAAAACTACGAGTGTAGTTTATAGAAAGCTACATTTCACAGGTGAGAATACATCTGGCAAAATCACTCCTATCGCTAACAGTGGGTCTGTTGTAAAATGTATTAAACACTCTAAGATTCTTCTGTCCAACTCGCGGTATTCAAAATCAAACTTATGTTCAAGCCCGACCGATAGGCCCTAGACGTTGATGCATGTCTTACTGCGTGGGCACTAAATATCTCCGTATTGATCCCACTCTTACTAAGAATTTCTTTCATCCATCTACTCAGAGTCTGAGTAGATGCTGGATGATATGGTTTTTGGTAAGTATATATGAGAGTTTCATTAAACCTGAAGCCTTCTGTAGCTTCTATATAATAGTTTATTAAAGATGCCACGCAAAGCCTAGGATTTTCTCTGAAATACGGGAAAATAAGAACAGGTTGCTTCCGATTGTGACCCGATGTTTTTATCTTTGATGAGATTTTCATTTCTATCCCATCTTGTGATTGTATAATATTTTTCAATTCAATTTTTGTCAAAGTCTGCATTCGATGAGCAGAAGTGAGAGCTAATAGAATAGCGAGTTTTTGAGATAAATCCTTTAACGATAGAGAATGAAGCGGAAACATTTTCTCTAAATACTCTAAAACTTTACTAGGATCCCATGTGATTGAATATTTAGGCGTAGAAGGGTTTTTATTGTATGCTCCCCTCAGAAAACGTTTTAATATTTTTTCATCCTCAGGTTTTGTATCAAACATCAAAGCTAAAGCTGCTCTTGAAGTATTGAGTGATGCATATGACAGCCCTTTATTGGAAATGTCAAGCAAGAAATCCAAAATGTTATTCAATGAATAATCATATGGACTATACCTGTTATTAACACAGTAGTTCCACCATTTCTTATACACTATGGTGTATTGTTTCAACGATTGTTCTGAACTGATTCTGGAATTTTTCTTGATTTTAATGCCTCCCACATAATTTCCCTGCCACCAGGGAAAGGGTTTTGTGAAGTGGATGTGGTCTGCTGAAAGGAGAACAAAGTAAATTTTCATTTGGAGTGAAAATCAATGGCTCTTCCAATAAATATTCAATAAATGTTGGGTACCACGGTTGGGCGGGCCAGTAAGGTACTACAAGAATGCCTGTCGCTCTGTCTTCGCGTATTTATTGTAGTACCCGGCCTATCATCGAGAACGGTGGAAACCCATAAAAATATTGGCCATGCCAATCAATTGTGAAAGCATCAACAGTTACACAACCTGGATTAGGATACCAAGAAACGTATCTAAAGCACTTTGCATTACTCTCAGATGCAAAAAGGTCTATATTTGGCCTTCCATATTGATGCACAATTTTCTCGAAGGCAGTATAGCTAAGTTCGAATTCTGTGTTGTCAAATTTTGACCTTGACAATAAATCTGCCTTTTTGTTGTTTGGAGTATTTATGTAAGAAGCAAATACGTAATTATTTCTGGACTCGCACCAGAGCCAAATATCTCTAGCCACCCTATTTAGATCTCTATATTTTACACTGCCCATCTTATTGATACATGCTATCGCTGTAATGTTATCAATACGAAGCAATATATTACATTTGTTTAGGTTGTGAGCTAAAGATTCTAGGCCATTAAAAGCTGCTAGTAGTTCCAAGTAATTTATGTGTTTGCTTCTTTCCTGTAAAGTCCAAAAACCCTTTGTTTCAGTATGTGTTGTATGGGCACCCCATCCTGATTTTGAAGAATCTGAATGAAGCTCTAATGAATACGGCTCCCTAATAAATATTTTACCGGAGCTTATCAGGTTTTTATCCCACCAAGTAAATTCCTCTCTCAAGAGTTGAGGAATTTCTATCCTTCTATTACAATTCATTCTATTTTTCTTTTCAATTGATGTTGTTTGATCGTTTCAAAAGGTTTGATGTGGAATGTGTGAATGCTGGGGCAATTGAGACTAATTTCCCAACAAGAGATTCAAATTCTCTTATTTTGCAGATCTTTACAATTTTGAATTTGTCTATCAAGTGCTTCATTGATTTTACCTTTTTATCTGGCAATGTTATATTCATTGAATGAGAGTGAAACAAGAATCCTAAGAATTAAATTTTTTTTGAAGGTAATAAAGTACTTTTTCTATAATTTATTAAAAACCCCAAAGATTGTAGTAGCCCACTAGTTATTTTTGTGAATTCCAAACATTCGCTATAACTTTTGCCAATAAGTAATATGTCATCCAAATATATAACTAATTTGACATCTAATTCCCTCAAGTACTGAACAACCGGCTTAAGTAACTTCGTAAATATGAACGGTGCCGAACGGAAGAGCACAAAATTCATAAAGTGTATCTTGAAAACAAAATCTAAGGTATAGCCAATATTTTTCATGAATAGGTAAAAGATAGTATGCATCTTGCAAATCTAATTTTGATAAAAAACAATCTTTGAATATAAGCCGGCTGGCTGTTCTATGATCTTCCAATTTGAAGTGACTTAAAGGAATAAATCTATTTAGATCTTTCAAATTAAGAATGAATCGGTAACTACCATCAAGTTTTTCACCAAAAAATATGAAGATAAATATTGATTTTTCTTATAACAACATTTGGCTATAACTCCCTTTCCTATTAACTTTTCTATTTCATTTTTGCATAATGGAATTCGTGAAAGGGGTATTTTCGGAACAAGACTAGTTGTGAGTTCTGTCCGTCTTGGTTTCATCAAAAATGGTATTTTTATACCCTGTGTCCATTTTAAAACACGTAAGGAATTTGGTAAACTTTGCCAAGCATGGCTAAAGTATTTCAACCGTCCCGCTGGTTGCATATTTACCTCTATTTGTGGGCTCTGGAGCTCTTGTACTTGTACCGGTGTTGGGGGTGACTCTGGTACCGTCTCCGGCTCAATGTTTTCCACGTTTGGCGATCTCGCAATGGTGACTGATCCTTCTCTTTCATTCGTTATTTGAACTGGGGACGCTTGGAGTTTAAATGATGCGTCTGTAAACCTGACGGGCCCGGGGTGGGATATATCAGTTTCTTAGGTTTCTTGATCTCTTCTGCTGCTTTTGGGACCGTCTGACAAGATCTTAGTTTTTCCATGAAGCCAGATCCGAAAAAAAAAACTCGTCTATTGGACTTTTTTGCGTAGCACTTTTTCTCTCCTCGTTAATAAAATGTTGTACTTCAAATTTCCGTTTTACGGAAATTGCCTGGAAAGTGGCTGCAAATAATTGTGCAGCATCTGTCAGATTTTGTATTCTCTCATCGTCTAATGTAACGGGAGAATCCGGATTGATAATTTTCAAATTCAAAATCTGGCCGATTGCCGTCAGACCCGCTCCCATCTGCTCTTGTAAGCTAGTTAAAAATTTATAATTTTTTTGAATCTGATGCGGCAAAACTGATTTTATCTCCTCATTCATGCTTGGGGGCTGTAGTGCCAAACAGTTTCAGCTTCATGTTGGTCTCCTGATGAAGATTGTGAATCTGTTGAATGTAACAAAAGATCGCTTATAGTCCTGTTTAATAATCACAATTTCACGAGCAAAACGTCTTGTAAGTATGCTTCCAGCAAGCCAATGGAACAGACAATAATCTGTGGGTTCACGTAGTCAAGAAAACTACACCCTTAGTTGGCTATGTCTGACCGGCAGACAAGAATCTGCGGGATTCTGTAGTCAGGTCACAGTGATATACAGACAATAATCTGCGGGTCCATGTAGTCAAGACAACTACACCCTATACACTGAGATGGTTCATTGAAACATACTTACTCTGGCGGTTGAATAGCCAGTGCCATAGGCTGAGCAAAAACACTAGTGT
This sequence comes from Chrysolina oricalcia, assembly GCA_944452925.2. Lineage (NCBI taxonomy): Eukaryota > Metazoa > Arthropoda > Insecta > Coleoptera > Chrysomelidae > Chrysolina > Chrysolina oricalcia. The sequence goes on from OX101816.2 coordinate 24,636,835, forward strand.
GTATATCTTTCTTTTACTAACCTTCCGATTTAGAATCGCTAGAATCCGATGAGGAACTACTACAAAACACTTTCTCCAGTTTAGCTAATTTCTTCTTCAACTCCTGGAATTCCTGATAGGCTTTTCTTTTTCCTGAAATTTTCGGCATTTTGTCAGGTGCTAGCAAAATTACCATCTGCACACGACGCGCAACAAAATGAACTGAGTCTAGGGCTTGTTATCAGTGGTACGGTCAGTGACTAAATTCCTTTGTCTTTTTAAACTGTTGCGCACGATTCACGATAGGGTGTACCTACCAATAACTATCATAGAAGGACGGAGACGCGATGAATAATTTGGTTCAAATGAAAAAGAATGTTGTTATATTTATGGTGGATTTATTATTTATTGCGTGTGACACTAAATAATCTAGTGTGATGAAGCACTAAATTCAATCCGAGCGCCATAAACACTTTTAACTAAATTTATGTCAAAACTGAGCCCTCGAACCTAGAATGTGCATAATATAAGGCCGCAATCAATAGTTCTTGGGGGTGGGGGTACCGCTGACCACGATTTATATTATCAACAACATTCATAGATCCATAGCTGAGAAAAGGCTTACAGCCGTATGCATAGTCAATTCCAGCGACTCGCCGGAGTTTCGCCGCTCGCTACATAAGCACTATAATGCACAGTCGAGCTCCAAAAAAGTGGTACATCGCCAGCGTTTCGCCAAAATGTGACTTATCGCGTGGTTGTCACTTTTTTGGAGCTCGACTATGCATTATAATCCTTGTGTAGCGAACGGCGAAACTCTGGCGAGTCGCTGGCAATTGATTATGCATACGGCTGTTAGTGTTTAGTAATCCCGAAAAGTGCTCCCGAGCACCGCAGTGCTCGGGAGCACTAAGCACTAAACCTTTTCGTAAAATGCTCGAAGCACTAAGCATTGAATCCAAAAAGTGCTCGGAAGCACAGTGCTTTAGAGCAGTAACATATTTTAAGCACTTTCACAAGCACTAAGCACAGTGCTTTGGGACAGCTCTGAACATATCTAACTCTAAATTTATGTAATCTATAGGATAAATCAACAGGTCATTCAAATAAAGTTTCTTTGCTAATTTTCAGGAGTGCGGTTGATAGTATGGGCTCCCTTGACGGTGGTTTCGGTGGATAGACGGTAGCTCTGTCCTGATGCCTAACGGCGGGTGGGCCATGCGGAGAATAAGCTGCGGCTTGCTCTTCGAAAAAAAGACTCTTCATGACCCTGAGGTCGAATGCTCTTCCACTGCACCGTATCCCGATATGATTGTATGCTTGATGTGAATGTTAACAATAATAATTATGGGTAGTTCAAAGTTATAACTGGTTGTTCAAATACTTTCCAATACTTCTGACCTCCCTGATAATCTCCGAAGTTTTGAGAAGATTATCTTAAATAACCATGACATAATAATGTATGTATTCCACTTGCTGCGTAGATGACTATTACATTTGTTGAGAAAGGAAATTCTAAAACGTTCACTTACCATAAATATGACTGGATTAAAGCTTGGCAAATCTATTTGAGTCTCCGAATATTGGGTGCGCGGTAGAACAGCCGCTGTCCTTTTTGTCCTTCCTGATGAAAGTTGGTAGCAGATGTTTACCCTCTCTGTGTATCGTTCGCGCATATCGGAGGCACAGATAGATTTGCCAAGCTGTTTACTTACTATAAATATGACTGGATAACCCAGGTTGCTCAACATCAATTCATCATAGAAGTGGATAACCTTTTTCGCAATGTACAATGCAAAATAAAGGTTCTCCAGTATTTGCGCAGTCCAGCTTAAGAAAATGGTAAATATCCTCCAACCGTAGATATTATTATATTCGGTAACGATTCCAAATGATGTTTTGAATAATTTCGTTATCTTTTCAATATGGATAACTTCCTGGTTTCTTTTCTCCATTAGTATTGAGTTTGGACTTGTAGCAATACGCACAACTTTCTTCAGGCAATTGTTCAAATAGCCATACCTCCTTTTCAACATTCTGCTTGTGTTTGTAATAAACCAAATATCCAGGAGTTGAAGAAAATAAAGGAAATTGTAAAATAACAATTCGTAGTTTAATCCTAGCTGAGACAGTTTCACAAATAGATAAATATCAATCATGAATACGCCAAAAAATGATAAACTGCCTATAATGAGTATCAGGTATTCAAAATTAATATTGATTTTGGTGCTGAATGGTTCAAACTGGAGTTGATATTCCATGAGAGATATATAATCGAAAAACATTTTTCGGTTTCGACTTTTTGTGAGAGAGTAAATGCATACCAACATATAGAATATCTCTGAGGAGACCTGAACAACTTCCAACACGACCAGTGTGAAATCATAAACACGCTTAGATTTTCCATTTGTGAAATTTCTGCATGTAGTGCTGATCACCAAGGCGATAAGAAGAAGCCAAATTATAGTGAATATATAGTTGTAAAAAATTCTCAGCATTTTTCCTCTCTTGTCCATGGTAAAAGGCTGACACCAAAATAGGTTGCTTATTCGAAACTGTTTCATTAAAATGATAACATCCGCATGCAATTTCTGTCCCGTTGGAATGATAACCTCCTTATTTGTGGTTCTGTGACGGATTGAAAACATCTTGATATAATGTTTTTTTTTTTGTTAATTAACACTGATAAATATTCAATAGTAAACACAATTCAAAAGAAAAAAATTTGCTTCGCTCACAATTACAGTATCGAGAGACTATTTTGTAGCCAACAACGTTGTTGAACGATGTCGTGAAAGAAATACTTCAATAAAATGGTTTTCCATGTTTGTTCATTACCCGATTTCCATTTATGATTATTTCCACCATTCGAATTATTTGTTTGTGTAATATTGTGTTATATGGAATGGTATTATTTATTCAACATTTTGTGAAAATCATTAATTTATGGCTTAACATGAACAGAATTGAAATGCAAATAGATTCTTGAATGGAAAACTCACAGCGTGGCTTTAGCCGGGGAAGCAACTGATTTCTGTTAGATATTGCAAAAAATGGCTTCTTTTCATTTCAACTATCTGAATGAATAAAAATGCCAATTTTTACTTCAGGATTTTTCTTTCAAGTCATATAATGTCTTTTCACAATATCTATCAAATGTAGTTCAATGTTCAGAGTGGCTCTAGCCAAGGAAGTAGATCTTTTCTGTTAGATATTCCAAAAAATTACTTAGTTTTTATCGTAGGTTTTTTCCATTTCCAGAGAAGTTATGTTTGATTCAATTTTCAATTGAGAATGTTTCCCTTTTTAACACATCCAAGTTGTTATGAACACAATCAGTCATTTTCTCTAGAAACGGAGAGATGGTGTGAAACAATGTTTTTCAGTCCTCATTTTCATAGTATGTGTTAAAAATAGGCCAACCAAAATATTCTCAAACCACAAATAGAAAATTCGCATAATATATAGAGGTTCAAATATATTCTGTATATATCAGAGACATGGCTCTGGTTTCATGTATTCTAGAGGTCAAAATAAACAACGTTCTTCTTAAGGCTTTATTTCTTGCCCTACAGGGGCTAAAAAATGGGATGGATTTCTGATGTCAATTGTGGAAAATAATGTCTGTGAGTTGATTTTTCTTGGTTTTTGGGTATAATATGCTGTGAAAAATATCAATTGACACTGAATGGTGTGATTACTCATAGGATGAGGCAGAATACCCCTTACACTCCGGAAACTCTATCAGCCGTATGCATAGTCAATTCCAGCGACTCGCCGGAGTTTCGCTGCTCGCTACACAAGAACTATAATGCACAGTCGAGCTCCAAAAAAGTGGTACATCGCCAGCGTTTCGCCAAAATGTGACTTATCGCGTAGTTGTCACTTTTTTGGAGCTCGACTGTGCATTATAATCCTTGTGTAGCGAACGGCGAAACTCTGGCGAGTCGCTGGCGATTGACTATGCATACGGCTGTTTAAGTAGACATATGAAGTCGCCTGAATTTCCTCCAACTTTGGAGGGGCATAGGAAATATGTAAACTTTTTTCAAAATTTTTCCACGCCATTTTGATAGTTTTTGACGATACTCACAATTGTGTTCAGCAGGAGCATACGCGGCACATGCACAATTGTGACACTGTCTCGTTTGTGAGGGTTGGGAGTCTACAGTTAGTCCAACCATAAGAACACTTAAAAACAATTGAAATATACAGGGTGTTTCTCAAGTACGTGTAGAAACTTCAAGAGCATGTTGCTGACGTCAAAATAAGAAAAAAAGTTCTCATAAAGACATGTCCGCAAGTTATTCGTTTCTAAGATACAGAGTGTCAAAGTTTAATTATTATTTTTGTTTTTTTGTGAATAAATTCCAAAATATTTGTGATATTCGAGTATAGTTTGGTATCTGGGGTGATTTTTGAATGACAAAATCAAATTTTCTGTTAATTGTGAAAAAACGAATTTCTAATTGAATTTATTTTGAATAAAAAAATCTTGTTATTCAAAATCACTTGCATCGATTATTTCAAATCTCAATAACTCGAAAACAGTTGCTCGCAGTGACCTCTATCAAGAATATATTTCTTAACACAAACTAAATAATAATTATTCCCAGATACCAAACTTTACCCAAATATCAAAATTATTTTAAAATTATTCACAAAAAATAAAAATAAGAATTCAACTTCGACACTCTGTATCTCAGAAACGAATAACTTGTGGACATATGTTTATGGGAACTTTGCTTCTCATTTTGATGTCAGCAATACGCTCCTGAATTTTCTACACGTACTTAAGTAACACCCTGTATTACGTTTGGAATTTATTATGAAAAATAAAAAGTACGTGTTGATTACAAAGCTATAAATTAAATTATTCCTTTCGTATATTATTCATCAACATGTTTCATACCATAAAAATTTGAAATCCAGTTCTTAGTTTTGTTCACAAACAGATAAAACTTACACTTTTTGCATAAAACTCTAGAATTTACAATAAGAGAGTTCTACCAATATTCCAGAATAGCCCAATGATTGGAACCTTTGCCACTGCAAGGTAAAGGGAAAGGTTTGTTTCTCTTTGCATGATATTCATCGCATTCATCCTCTGCCTCATTACCATCTTCTTCTGAAAGTTTAGTCCCACTGAACGAGTATTCTATCAATTGCAGAGAACAAGATAGAGTGGATCCTCAAAGAAAGCACTTGAATGTAACCTGACTTTCTCACTAAAAGTCATTTAAGTACCTGTTTTGCAATTTTAAACCGTTCACCCCAGCCCTAACAATCGTGAATCTCCTCAAAACATGTATTCTAACCAATCACTTCCAATACTCACAAACGTGAGGATGTTAACCCTCCTCTGAGATTCTAACCCTGATTCAGAAGTGAATGGTTGTGTCTAAATATGCAAATATACACTATTTGGAATAATCGTATGTCAAATAAACATTATAAAAACTTATAAAAATATTTATTATCGTCTGGAATACATACTGAAACAAATAGGTAATAGAAAATTGAGAGCACACACACAAAAACGAAATATATTTTCAACTGTAATCAAGTTCAACCATGGAGGCAAGCAAGGTTGTAGATCTGAGCACCCACAATCGTGTGATGCCGTAGCAATTCCATTGAAATGGAATTTTGATCTAAATTTCTCCTATAAATTTTTCCCCCACAACTGTGAGTGATACGTGATTTTTCTAAAACCTGTTTATTAACTTCTTGCCCAAGTGTGGCCTTTTCATTGAATTTCTCGAAGCCAAAAGTTCCCGAGGTTGCTCGTGCTAGCATTTTTATTTCTACATGTTTGCACCCATCTACAGTGTGTTTCACTTGTCATGGAAACACCCTCCGTATCTTTTGACAAAGAACCATGAATCTTTAGAAATCGATAGATACACTAGAAATGAACTCACTGCAGAAAAGAGGTAATGGGTGATCCAACGTGATATACACTGTGCGCCAGCAGCGATGAAACAACCCATTTTTCCGGAAAGTTATATAAGGGGACAATATTGTCCCAAAATTCCTTTGGATTCATGTTCAGGACTCCCGAATCAGTACTAATACACCGGTCTCCTGAAAATTTTCAGTCCAGAAGAATTCTTATTTGTTTCAATTCTCATGACAATTCCACCGTATCTTCCGTTATTTTCGACGTGGCACCATCAAAAATTCAGGATCGATAGATACAATGATAATGAACATCTTACGTGATATACACTGCACGACAGCAGCGATGGAAAATGGGCGGTTCCATTGCTAATAATAATAATAATAATAATAATAATAATAATAATAATAATAATCATTTATTTTCCATCAGGTAATTTACAAAAAATTATAGGAATAGTCATATATATAATAATAGTGATAAAATTAGGAGAAGAACTCTCCCATACTATAAAAACATTTCTCAATTAAAAAATTTCTCAACCTACCTTTGAACACAGAAATACTACTACTTTTCTGGCTTATATCAGGCAAATGATTGAACATTTTCAGTCCAAGATAGTTTGGAGAGGAGGACGATGTTTTAAATCTGGCGTAAGGGATATGGAACAAATCTCTGTTTCTTGTATTGACGCTATGGATATTACTATTCAGTGAGAAATTATGTTTGTTCTGGAATATAAATACACACATTTCAAATATAAAGACGCACGGCAATGGTAAAAGTTCATATTTGACAAAAAATTCTCTGCATGAAAACTTCTTGGATATTCTTGCTATACATCGAACAATACGTTTCTGTGCAATGAATACGTTTTTGGTCATTGTAGAGTCGCCCCAGTGACATACACCGTACCTCATTCTTGAGCCCACCTGAGCATGATAAAAATTTAGCAATTGATTCGTTTCCAACACAAAATGTAAATTCACAAATAGGTACGTCAAAGAATTTAATTTCGAAACTAGCTGTTAACAGTGGGCCTTCCAGTCCAAAAACTCGTCAAAATGAATGCCCAAAAATTTTATCTGGTCGGGACTGCTCTGTAAAATATGATTATTAAAATACAACTTTAGTCGTGGTATTTTGTTCTGGCGATGGTGAAATTGAATGATTTGGGTCTTATCGACATTGAAGAATAGATCTTTGTTATTGAAGTAATCTGATGCAAGTGCAAATGAATTGCTACATTTTTCAACCATGGTAACTTGATCAAGGGCAGACACAATCAATGAAAAGTCATCTGCGTACGCAGTAAAGTGAGTTTTCTCGAGAGCAGTTTCAATTCGATTAACATATAGTAAAAATAAAATTGGTTCCAATATAGACCCTTGTGGTAAACCTGTATTGATAGAAACTGACTCGGAGTTAAATTTAGTAACCCCATTATTATGACAGTGTTGCAAAGAGACATATTATTCACGATCTTTCAAAAACCATGAAATCCAATTCAAACACCATAATTTTCCAGAGATGGGAGGAGTTTAATATGATTGACGCAGTCGAATGCCCTGCCTAAATCACAAAATATTACAGAAGGGGAATAGAATCGATGATTGAATTAAACAATGATATTAAAGCCGTATTGGTTAATTTATTTCTTCGGAATCCATGTTGGTTTTCACATAAGATGTCGTATCTATCAATGAAATTCATGAGTCTGTCTAAAAATGCGTATTCAAATATCTTGGAAAATGAGTATGGGACGGTTACTGGCCTGTAATTTTTCATCATCTTTGGATTATCTTTTTTATGTATCAGAATGACTTTACCCTTTTTAATGATCTTAGGAAAATTACCTTCAGAGAATGAAATGTTAATCAGAATTGTTATTGGGTATATTATCTTGTGAAGCATTTTCTTTAGTAAAAATAATGGTACTTCGTCTGGGCCAGAGGACTTTTTGTTTTTCAATCTATAACATAAAATCGTATATAATTCTTGTTCGGTATAAGGTTGAAGGAATAGAGTATGCAAGTTAAAGTTATTATTAAAGGATGTTATATTTGTTGCATTACTAAGGTCTATTTTATGTATGATTTCACGTGGTTCCTCTAGGAAAAAATTATTAAGCTCAGTTGCAATGGTTTGAGGATCTTCAATTGGTTCTCCATCTTTTTCAATTACTAAATTTTTTGGTTCGGACTTCCTATTTGTTAGTTCAGAAACTACACTCCATGACACTTTCGACTTATCGGATTTGGTGATTTTGTTTTGGTAGTACTCTTTTTTAGTTTTATTTGTAAATGAAATGTGAATCTTTTTTCGCCTTTTGTAAACATCAATCAGCGAAGGGTATACGGTTTTGAGTCGCGCCAGTTCTTTAACAGAAGAGCTTGATGCAATTACAGAGTCGTTGACCCATTTTTTTCTGTCTATTTTGATATAATATTTTCGTTTAGGAAAGTTCGTTACAAAGTGAAACATGAATATATTATAGAACCACTCAAAAGTTTCATCACATTGGTGACTTTCGCTTAAACATGACCAACTCTCATTCATTAGAGCTCTTTCGAAATTTTCCAAATTAGATTGACTAAAACTTCGTCTAAACCGACTATGGATATTCTGATGTTTATCGCCTTCAAGGAACATGTCAAGTTCAAGTAATATACTTCTGTGATCAGAAAACGTATTGTCTTCAACATAACATATGCCATCATTTCTGAATTTCAAAAAGATCTGATCAATTATCGTGCAAGTATCTTTCGTGACTCTAGTAGACCATTTCACAATTGGTGTACAGTTAAAATTCGACAATACATTACACAAGTCATTAAAATAATCATTCTTAAAAGCATCAAAGTTAAAATCCCCACAAATAATAAATTTAACATTGGGTTTATATAAATAATTCATCAAAGTCTTTAAATTATCTAGGAACAATTCGGCGTCTCCACATGGAGATCGATAAAAATTGAGTATAATGTTCAGAAAACCATCATTCTTGAAACTCACGGCACATATTTCGAAATGTTGCTGAATGCAAAATTTACCCACGTTAACCTGGTTCACCTTGATACCTTTTTTGACCCATATTGCGACTTCCCCGCATGACATATTCATTCTGCAAAAGTAGCTCACTAGATCGTATCCATCTATAATAACATTTTTTAGTGATTCTTCTTCTAGACCAACTTCCACTATACACAAAAAATTCATGTTGCTGTATCCACATAAGTCAGTTTGGATACAATTGACTTTTCCCCCATTAAGGGTGTTTACATTAACAAGAAGCAAATTGGGTTCAATTACTGTTACTTTGGAACATTGATCGTGTTGCGCAACTGTAAAAAACGATTTACGCATGCACCAGTTGGCCAAATACTAGGGGTCATCGCTGATTTGGAGTTTTTTCCATAAATGGAGACTTTGAAAGATGAATAAAGATCCGGATATTTCGAAGTTATTTGTTCACACCTTGCCTCTTCTCTGAAGTCGTCACATTTAGTTTCCGGATCGATTCGATAAACATGCAAGGATGTGAAATTTGGCACACCTCTAATGTAATCAGAATCATTATTACCTACGATCATATTCCGTCTGCGTTTCCTTCCCTCAAATTTATGCCAATCATATTCGTTAGATATCGCCGATGAATTATTATCATTAGTTAAGTTTATATGATTATCCATTTTATTTCCCACTTCTGCTTGAAAAACCGCAGAAGATACGTCCTGTTTTGACAAAGGTTGTTTAGAATTCCCCTCGTATTGTTTTGAGTTTTTATTATTTATGATCGGGCTAGACACATTAACTGTTTTTTCTTCTTTGAGTTGGTCAGGTACAGTTTTTGCTTTCATGCCATTTGTAGGAATGTTTATGTTAGGTTTGAATGAATTGCTGCAAGATGGCTCTGAAGGTATAGATATTTTATGATTCAATTGTTTATGGAAAGATATTAGTTCTTCTTGTTCTTGGGTTCTCTTCTCTAGATGTAGAAGTAGTTTCTGTAGCGTTTCCAGTTGGAATTTCAAAGATATTAACTCGTGTTTCATTTCAATGCACTGAATCTGATCGGAGGTTATGTTCACATGTAAATCAGGAACTGCTTCACGATTACGTACCTCTCGAAAATTAGAGACAAGCTCTGTTAGCACTTCATTGTTTGAATTCACTGGTAACTTTTGCACTGTGATTAAATCAATAATTTCAATTTTTTTCAATTTATTCAGCTCTGTTACTAACACACTAACATCTGACGACGCCATTTAACTTTACCTTCCTGCTGCTGGCGTTTAGAGTATATCACGTAGAATGACTACTTTCGTGCAGTTATTTCATTTTGAGTGTACCTATCGATCCTGAAGATTTCATGGATCTACGTCAAAAATTACGGAAGATACGAGGGTGATTCCATGAGAAGTGAAAGACACTGTATGTGGTTGGAAACAAGTAAAAAACAATTATGCTAACAGAAGCAACTTCGGAAAAACTTTTTAGCTTCGATAAATTCAATGAATAGTCCACACATGGGCGAGTACCTAGTTAATGAACAAGTTTTAGAAAAATCGCATAATCTGCCTCATTCTGTAAGTATGCACACCATCCGAAGTCAGTTGATATTTTTCACAGCATATTATACCCAAAAATAAAGAACAATCAACTTACAGACACTATTTTCCACAATTGACATTTGACATTTAACCCAATTTTTTAGTTCACCCAGTAGGGCTAGAAAAAAAGTCCAATGACGAAAATTGCTCCTTTGGACCTCTAGAATGTTAAATCCAAAAATGGAAAAAATCTATATTGCCCCAGGAACTCATGTATCCAGTGCGATGTCCTTTCATAAAGTTCGTATTAAAATAACATAAGTTCCTACGATATAGGTAATACTGCCAAACAAATGCATTTCCTAACCTTCAATACTTTTTATAGGTATCTGTGCTTAATGTCAAATTGGACAACAGGCTATTTCCGAAAATGCTCGGCAGCCAAATTTTTTTTTGTAGGGCCTTGCATACTCTTGGGCCTCTTTGTAATCTAGAATGCCCCAAAACTTTCATACGACATTGTTACCTCTAAATAAAGCGACTCGAAAAATTCAGATACGGAGATTGTTGCGGAATGTAACTCGGTCCGATGGTGAGATTGAATGGAAAGTATCCTAGCGGAAAACCTCAAGATGAATATTCCATAATAGATGTGGTCCAAACTAGGCACTTGTGAGTTTGAAAAGGTACCGAGGTCCACATCGTCACTTCCTATGGTGAACGCATGAAAAAACTGCAGTTGTATAATATTTACTTCGTCTATAACGTTATATTGGTTGGTTGGAAATGCTTCAAAAGTTGTTTACATGAACAACGAGTTTTTGTTATATAAATATGTCAGAGATTTATTTTACAAATAAGAAATAAATCATCACTAAAACAATAATACCACAGATGCTATATTGGCGACAAGGATTACTAACGAATCATAAGAAATGGCAGAGAGTTCCTGTTCACTTGTAGGTGTTCAACACATTTTTGATGGGAAGATGAACAACTGGAATGTTCATAAGAAAAGGCTTGAACAATTTTTCATTGCGAATGCAATTAGTTGACTAGAAATCAAAAGGGCAATACTTTTAAATGGTCTGACGGAAGAAACTTATGAACTGTTAGAAGATTTGTTATACCCAGAAACGACCAAATCAACGGAATTTGTAAAAATCATAAAGGAATTCGATGACTATTATAATCAGGAAAAAACGGTGCTTGCCGAAAGGTACAATTTTTATATTTCTAAGATAGATAAGAACGAATCCTATTCTGAGTATTTAGGCCGCCTAAAAGGATCAGCTGTCGATTGCAAATTCGGTCAGTTTTTGAAAACTGTGATGCGACACAAATTTGTTACTGGGTCAGAAAGTGGACCAGTTCTGGATAAGTTATTACAGAAGAAGGAGGGAGATCTAACCGTAGAAAAAGCGCTGCAGTTGGCACTGCAGACGGAGTCTGCGTTGACAGGATTTGGCATAAACGATAATATGTGGAGTTTGACAATAAAGAAAGAATACGAGGATGTCTTTAATTTGAGTAAACATGATGATGAGCGAAAACGTAATGGGACATATTTCAAGAACAGATATGAGGAGAGACAATGGGTGAAACGAGACTGGGATGGAAATGATCGACTAGGTTGCAGCAAATGTGGACAAAAAACACATAAGGAAAGTGATTGTATTTATAAAGAGTATATATGCCATTCTTGTGGTAACAAAGGTCATTTACGTAAGATGTGTAAAAGTAAAAAGAAATTAATTTTTTTGGATAGTTTTCAGGAAGTCACTGTCAATACTGAAAGTTGTCATAATGACAATAGTACAATCGACCCTGCGGAAGGATGTCAAAGTATCGGATTGTCTTATGTCAGTTCCAATAATGCTGAACCAACAACAATTATTATTGAACTTGAAGGTAAAGTTTTTTGCATTGAAGTAGTGTGATCTCTGAAGTGAACTATTTGAAATATTTCAGTCATATTAAGTTGGAACCAACCGAACTAAATCTTTTGAGTTATGTCCCAGATAACACATGATATCCCATGGATATCCATTTTATGTCCAATTCTGGTCGGGATATCCTTGGATCTGAAATGGATATTCATGGGATTTCCATCGAAGAATTTGAAATGGATATCCTATGGATATCCATAAGATTTCCGCAGTTATTATGGATTTGATATTATCAATTTCTGAGTTTCTTCCATGCTCGTACACGAAAAGAAGCATTTGAAGAATACTCTTATCTTTCGTTTTCCGACTGGATTTGAAATGGATATCCATAAGATATCCGTGGATAGATTTGAAATGGATATCCTCAAGATATCCACAGTATTTATGGATGTGATAAAAATGCAAGACCGATTTTGATGTTATCAATTTTTGAGTTCTTCCATGCTCGTACACGAATTGAAGCATTTGAGGAGTACTCTTATCTTTTGTTCTCCGACTGGATTTGAAATGGATATCCATGAGATATCCGTTGTCGGATTTGGAATGGATATCCTTCAGCAGATATCCTATGGATATCCATAAAATATATCCACAGAAATTATGAATGTGATTAAATTGCAATACAGATTTTTTAATTATAGATTTCTGAGTTTCTCCCATGCTCGTATATGAATTGAAGCATTTGAAGAATACTCTCATCTTTCGTTTTCCAACTGTATTTGAAATGAATATCCATAAGATATCCGTGGATGGATTTGAAACGGATATCCTTCAGAAGGTGTCCTATGGATATCCATAAGATATGCACAGTATTTATGAATGTGATAAAAATGCAAGACAGATTTTGATATTATCAATTTCTGAGTTCTTCCATGCCCGTGCATAAATTGAAGCATTTGAGGAATACTCTTATCTTTTGTTTTCCGACTGGATTTGAAATGGATATCCATGAAATATCCGTTGACGGATTTGAAACGGATATCCTTCCTTCCTATGGATATCCATGAGATAACCACAAAAATTATGGATGTGATTAAATTGCATTACAGATTTTTAAATTATAGATTTCCGAGTTTCTTCCATGCTCGTATATGAATTGAAGCATTTGAAGAATACTCTTATCTTTCGTCATCCAACTGGATTTGAAATGGATATCCATAAGATATCCGCAGAAGATGTCCTATGGATATCCATAAGATATCCACAGTTATTATAGATGTGATTGAATTGCAAGATAGATTTTGATATTATCAATTTCTGAGTTTCTTCCATGCTCGTACACGAATTGAAGCATTTGGAGAATACTTGTATCTTTCGTTTTCCTACTGGTTTTGAATTGGATTTCCATAAGATATCCATCGACGGATTTGGAATGGATATCCTTCAGAAAATGTCTAATGGATGGCCATAAGATATCCAAAGCAAATATCGATAAGTTTGAATTGCAAAATTAATTGACATATGGTCTGAATTATTTGAATACATTGCATTTTCCGTTTTTCTACTGGATTTAATATAGATATCCGTAAGATATCCGTCGATGGCTTCGAAATGGACATCCTTCAGAACATATCTTGTAGGGACATAATATACCCAAAGCATAAGGTAAGGTTTGAATCGGAAGATTAATTTTCATGCTATCAATTCCTTTATTTTTTTCATGCTCGTATATTTAGCTTGCGTTTTTTTCTAAAAATTTCAATTTGAATTCCTACTGGATTTGATTTGGATATCCATAAGATATCCGTCGATGGATTTGAAATGGATATCCTTCGGAAAATATCCTGAGGATCGCCATAAGATATCCATAAGTATATTTTTTATGCTTTCTTTTAGTTGTTGCATACGAATCAACACACATATTAGAGACCTGCATTATTTATTATACTACTAATCAGTTCGTTGACATCTAAATTTGTTTCACTTCTCATGAAAACACCTCCATAATTTCATTAATTTCTCACACAGAAATGTCGATTTATAGTAATCCTATTGATTATGCGCATTTCCCTATTTCATTCAAAAATTAAGGACGGTACGGTTTCCATGTAAAGCAAATTGAAATATTTGAAAAGTTAAATTTCTCAGGAATTTTTGACCTATTGTGCCTCCTACTGTGATTTTTTATACATGTACTTGAAATTACCCCTTGGTGATAATTTTGTGTATGTTTGGTGTATATATGAAAAATTTATGAATTCTTCGTTACATTACGGAAGTTACAGAGAACTGGAACACACTGTATATCAGAAGGTAGTATAAGTTCGATATTTCCCAACCAGTTATTTTTCGATTCAATAAATAATTTTTAGATTATTCCTGGTGCACGGTCAATGTTCTTGATGATCACACTTCCACTACACGAACAAGATAAACGCACAACTTCTTGAGTATTCATCAGGGAAGAAGCAAGAATAATAGTATGGCGATTGAAACAAGACACCTTATGTATCAAAATAGCAAATGACATCGTGAAAAACTCTCTTGTCAGATTTCATTAGTCGTTGTCAAAGAGATCTTATCATTTCCAAACCAAATTAAAACAGACTTTGGAGAAGAAACTGGAAACCCAAAAAACCAGGAAACCTTTGAAAAAAAATGATTTTTCTCACAAAATCAAAGTTCCATTCATTTCAGGTGTTGCATTGCGTGTTGTTGAGCTGATGCTATTGTATTTTGCATTTTTACTATTCAATGTGTGTCAAATTAATTACCATTTCATCATTTGAGAAGATACACCTTGAAGAAATAGGTGAGAGACTTTATTTCGATCATTTGCATTCAAAACAATCATGCTTGCGTAGAGGTATGGATACCTTCACGGAAGGAAAGAAAAAAGCTTGATCTCAAATCAAAGGACCCTGCACCAAATACATGGGAAAATGGCGTTAAGCCAATTTTGATAATTTTTCAGGATATTGTAGTACAAGTCACTAGAAGTTACAAATGCACGTTTAAATTAGTTTCTATGTCCAATTTCAGAGATACGAATTTTTGAAAATCATAAAAATTGCTGTTTTACCAAAACATAGCAAGGTTCACTCATCCAAAAGTATTACTTTTTAGATGATTAGTAACAAAATAGTAGCATTGCTGGTTTGAAGAAAGTCGAATGTCATGTTAGTTAGTCAGTCGTTACGATAGAAGAAGCCACCTATTATACAGGGTGGGTCAAAAATAGCGACAAGCCGAGCATTTTTCATTGGAAAAATACCTATTGTGATTTTTTCTTACGACAACAAGATATTTTCTAATAGTATAGACTTTTTTACAACACAGTAATTTTTTTTCAAATGTTTGTTTTTTATACTACATGTTTTTGACAATAGCCACACAAAATAGCTTTTTTGAGTCAATAAATCCGCTTTGGAGCCAAAAGTATTTGAGAAAGGCTTATAGTAATTGCTCAATATGACTAGCTTCAAAAAGTTACAATCACATTTTATACATATATTACATATACATATACATATATTACAAATATTATTTGAAATCGGTTTTGTACGTAATATACAGTATTATGATAAAGTAATGCACAAAATTCATAAAACGTACAACGATCACTTTTGAAAAAAATGCAAAAACACGTCAAACTGTATTTTTTTATTCCGCATCTTTTGACATAAGTTACAAAAATAATACGTCAAAGTTGGTTTAATGGACTCTTCAGTTAATTGAAAAGTTATTATGAAACTTACGTTTATTTCGTTTTTCATTCATTTTCTCGTTTTTTTTTTCTTATGTGAGCCCTACTACAACTATTTTTCCCTTGTGTAAAAACACAAGCTCTATCACATAATGTAATAAATATCTTAGCTTCCCATTAAAAAAAATTGTTGATGACGTCATAACTTTGACAACTTTGACTTGTTATTTTTGTAACTTATGTCAAAAGATACGGAATAAAAAAAACTGTTTGACGTGTTTTTGCATTTTTTACAAAAGTGATCGTTGTACGTTTTATGAATTTTGTGCATTACTTTATTATACCCATATATATGTTTGTTAATTATTTTTGAACAGATCTACCAATTTGAATCTTATTTTTAAATTATACTCCCAAGTGAATTACCCTACACTCGGGTAAGTTTCATTCATTTCCTATGTCTGGTTTTTGAACTATAATTTTCATCAAGAAATAAGATTGGATAATATCTTCTATAGAATATCAATTTTTATTTATAGTTCAAAAACCAGACATAAGAAATGAATGAAACTTACCCGAGTGTAGGGTAATTTAATTGAAAGTATAACTGAAATATATGATTCATATTGGGAGATCCATTCAAAAATAATTAACAAACATATACAGGGGGTCCGGTAAACCTTGTACAATATTGAACCTGGTGATAGACCAGGTCATGACTGTTCAGAATATCGGAATTTCACCTCAGTAAAAATATCACCGTTTTCGAGATAATGGGCATATTAAGAATTTCTGGAAAATCGCTACCTCACCTTGGATTTTTGAGTATACAAATTGAGACACATTCAAATATCTTTGCTACTGAAGATTACTGATGAGTGATGCTTTTACATTATTATTATTATTATTTAAAAGTTGACATCATTTCAAAATAAGGCTCATTTTGTTCAGATTCTACCATGGTATTAAACAAACTATAATTATTTTTGGATGAAATGATTTCCATTGAATCAGGCGTGGTTTATTCTAGTCTTCCATCAACTTTTATACTTACTCCCAAAAATTATTTGATTTCGATTTTATCAAGATGATATGTGGAAATAATTATTAATAATAAAGGAATAGCATTAAATAGTATGTCAACGTTGTTTCTGTTATTTCATTATAAATTTCGTGAAATGCTCCTTTTTATGTCAGCAAACTTATGAGGAAATATTATAAATATATACCCAAATCAAATTTGGGATAATTGAACATAAAAAAGGGTGGAAAATTATGTGATTTAAACTATTCTATAATAGATCTCGATTGGATACATCATGGATATCCTTGAAAGATATCTTAATATTCCAAAATACTTTATGGATATCCGTAAATGATGTCTCATGAGGATCTTGGAAGTTTATGTTATGAATATATTTCAGAAATATCTTATGGATCTCCTTGAATCATATTGTATGGATATCTATATGAAGGATATATCATGGACTTTTCGAAAATATATTTTATGGATATCCGATAGACATCTTGGAAGGATAAATGATGGATATACTTCAGGAATACCTTGAGGATGTACAATAAAAATATCTAGGATATCGACAGCTATCTAATGGATGTACAGGTTGGTACCATTCGAACACTCAGTGGATGTCCAGAGTATATCCTTTGGATATAAACTGAATGTCCCTATTATATCTTGCATATCCATAATTGATGTCCAGTGAATATCCAATGGAAATCCGTTATAGATATGCTGGATGGACGTCCAATGGATGTTAGAAAGGTAGCAAACTCTACATCCATAAGATATCCCTGAACTGTATCTATGGGATATCCTTACCCGATGTCCATGAGATATTCTTCATGGATGTCCATATGATATCCTTCATGGATATCCATAATATATCCGTAGAGATTATCCATAAGATATATTTTATGGATATCCTGTGGATATAGTTTAGGGATATCTTATGGATATCCTTGAAGGATATCCAATGGATGTACAGGTTGGTACCCTCCTAACATCCATTGGACGTCCATAGTAAATCCTATGGATATTTCCTGGACGTCCATAGTACATCCAGCATATCCATAACGGATGTCCAGTGGATATCCATTGGATGTCCATGTGAAATCTGGGGTTGGTGATGAAATTGAGTCTGTGTGTAAAATTTATATCAAGGCAAATTACAATTCGAGAAGTCACATAATTGAATTTCATGTAATAAAGAATGGTGGCCATTTATAGGGAAGACATTTTTTGAGAATTTTCAATATGGGTTTTTGTGAATTAAATTTTGTTGACTGTCAAGTGGATCAGTTGAAACGGGAATTTCAACTGTTTTCAGCATCAATCACGGCACATTCAATAAATTCAGAGTAAAATTGAAGGTTAAAACTGAAGCGATACCATAATTTTGTAAACATAGAAATGTACCATTCGCTGTTAAGGAAAAAGTTGAAAATTAGTTGGATAGGCTAGTAAAAGCTGGTGTATTGGTGAATGTGGGAAACTCAAACTGGGCTACTCCAATAGTGACAATTTTGAAAGAAGATAAGTCAATTAGAATTTGTGGGGATTATAAAATAACAGTTAGTCCTATTATAGAGAACGATAAATATCCTTTGCCTCGAATAGAAGAGATATTTTATGAATGAAGGGGGGAGAAAAGTTTTCGAAATTAGATCTTAAAAATGCTTACCAGCAACTAATGTTAGATGAGGAATCCTGTGAATATACGACAATATCAACTCAAATAGGGTTGTTTAAATATACAAAACTTCCTTTTGGAATAAGTGTGGCTTGTTCCATTATTCAAAGAACAATGGAAAATTTATTGTGTAATATTGAAGGGGTAGTCGTTTTTCTTGATGATATTTTGATAACAGAAATAATAATGAACATATGCAACGTTTGAGACCAGTTTTGAGAATTTTGAAAGAAAGCGGTTTAACAATCAAGCTAGAAAAATGTTCCTTCTTTGAAGATTCTGTAAATTATTTGGGTAATAAGATTTCTAAAGATAGGTTGCATAAATGCAAAGATAAAATTCAAGCAGTGAAAAATGCACCTATACCAGAAAATGTTGTACAGTTGAAGTCTTTTTTGGGGCTAATAAATTATTATCATCGCTTCATACCAAATATGTCTCATATTTTGCATCCTCTGTTTGAATTAACAAAACATAACATTGTATGGAATTGGTCGGAAGAATGTGATGTTGTTTACAAAAAAATTAAAAAAATTGCTATGTTCACCACAAGTAATGGCTCATTACAATCCTGATGTTCAATTGATACTGAGTGTGGATGCCAGCTTGGGGCAATTTTGTCTCAAAGAGACAATGAAAATGTTGAAAAACCAGTTGCTTACAGCTCAAGAGTATTATCAGAAAGTGAAAAAACTACTCCCAGATTGACAAAGAAGCATTAGCTATAGTGTATGGGGTAAAAAAATTTAATCAGTATTTGATGGGTAGAAAGTTCATTTTGAAAACAGATAATAAACCATTATTATCAATTTTTGGTCCAAAAACAGGTATTCCAATCATATCTGCAAACCGTTTGCAATGGTATGCGTATATACTGTCATGTTACGATTTTGATTTACAGTACTTAAAATCCTCCGAGAATACTGCTGACTTTCTGTCAAGACTGCTACCCAATTTTGTCACAACTGAGGAAAGAGATTACAATTATTTTATTTTTTTGAAGATAATTTAGATAAACCATTAGATATTAAAGATAATAAACACAATTTGAGAAATGATTCAGTCTTGAAGAAAGTATATGAATTCACACGCACAGGTTGGCCAAGTATACTTTCGGATAGGGAAATTTCATCGTATGTAACGAAACAATTGTCCCTTTTTCTGCTATCGTTTGTTATTTACAGTAATTGTTTATTCCTATATTACTTTCGTTAATTTTATCGGTTGCTTGCGCCGTCCCCATTTTGCAAATAAATCAAATAATCTTTGTTGTGGTTAAACATCAAGCGTACAAGGTCACTTTCTATCGCTAATGAGAGCTAGGCAATTTTCATGCCGTCCAAGCGGTATTGGTGGTTGCATACCCTAAGGGTCATGATTCGCAAATAGATTTCGTTGTCGTATATCGAACGCATTTCGTTGGGAGGATTACAAAAAAAACGCTATCCAATATATTTTGTAATTTCGTTCATTTTATGCGAGGTAAAAATCTGGTTTTCAGAGTGAGAAACGAGAGCTTGCCATCGACACATTGTCATTATATTCAATACAGCTCAAATTATTTTAAATGTTTTTGAGACTGATCCAGAAATATAAGTCTTACTAATATTTCTCACGGTGCATCTGCATTTATATAGGTAGGTCTAAATTAGTTGTTACAGGAGGGTATAACTTTCTTTCCAAAATACTTTCCAAATATTAATGCATGCATTTATATAGTTTTAGTTCTGTACAAAATCTGAGACTCTTATTGGTGTCGCATCTGATATTCTCTTACCACTCAATAAATTGGCCAAGTCAATCGGATCCAGGTCTGTCTTATTTGCTCCTGCAACCAGAAAAAACCCCTGAGATAACGAAATCCTTTGCATCTAGCGACAAACTAGGAGCAGATTTCAGGATGGTTCTGGATAAAACGCCAACTTCTGGAACATACCATTTGAGAAATCGCCATGTAGAAATGGGGGCAATTCCTCGTAAGACACTGGATAACAAAGGTAACAATTTTCCATTATAACCACTCCCAACTGTGGTGACACGTGCTATTCAGCCGGCCACACCTGATAAAAATGTTTCATCATCAAGGGAACATTCATCAGTAGAAATTACGATGACGAAGTCACTAGAGGCAACAGCTTTAGATAATGTTTATTATAGTGAGGGAAATATAACTAGCTTAGAGATAGGGCAACAAAACAGAACAGAAGAACAATTGTCAACTAGAAAAGATTAATGTAACAGTCATTTCAATAGAACACCCCATACCTTCACCAATTTCAATTCACATCATCAAATTACAGGGAGAAATGTGGTGTCAAATAACCAATATCTGAATGTTTCTCTGAGCCGTACACTGCCATTCATAAATACAGGGGAGAATGTGTTTTATGATCAAAATTTATTCAAAAATATTCCAGATAAATTTAGTTATTCTAATAGACAGTATTTAAATACACCTTCGAGCAATATCTTACATCCAAACTGTGAAAATATCCCTAGGCCTAGAAATTCCCTCGATTTAAATTGTACTGAAAATGTTATGTCGGTTAGAGTTGCACACGTGGGAAATATGGACTATCTGAAAGCCACTAAATTATTGTCACATTTTGATAGTGATGGACAGTTGCATCCGTTGGATTTCTTAAATTATTTAGAGTGTTATATCAATGTTAATAACATCCCAATGATGGAATTTTCGTTGATGGCAAGCCACTTGTTCAAAAAAGTGCTAAATTTTGGTTTGAAGCGTTTAGCAATACTTTTGCAAACTACTCCGAGTTCAAAAAAGCTTTTCTAGAACAATTTTGGGGCGCAAACAAACAGTTGCAAATAAAACTTGAGTTAGATTCTGGAAGATTTAGAGAAGGGAGCGGCTCATTTGTCAACTATTTTAATTAAAATATATATCCATGGCCAAGCATCTTCAGCCCCCTTTCCACTAAACATCTCGGCAGTTTTAATAGGCACTGACACACTTCTTTCAGTACCGTAAACACGGGCTACTTTGGCCCGCTTAGAAAAAAAATTAATCGATTAGTCGATTAGTCGATTAGTCGATGAATTTGCAATTTTTACCACTATCAAGCTTCAGTATTTTTTTATATACAACTGGTCTATTACAAATTTCGTCAGTAAAGATATTTTGCAATTATTTTATGTCGGCTACCAGAGACATTTTTTTTCTGTTGGGCCAATGTTACCTTTATGACAGGGTAACTTTGGCCCAATATACTTTTACCTACTTTTAAGCGCTGTATAGCGTGCTAGGGCCAAAGATGAACTTGGGATTGGAAGATAATTTATTTCTGAACAAAAGAAATTATATTTCAATGTGCAAATAGGTTACAACTATTGGAACTTGCAAACTCAAGAAATTGAGCATTACAAACTATTGACAATGAAAAGGCTCTTTTGACTAGTTCTGGGGGTACAATAAGTCTTTCAATTTCGTTCCATTCATAAAAGAACGAGTCTTTTTCTTTGGGCCACTTCCAAAACTTCATAGTGCTCCATGCATTCGACAACTGCACCATCTTCTGTCACAGTTATCACCATCCCTGGTTACAACCGACCATTCCAATGGTCCAATTGTAAGAAAATTTCCTTCTTGCAGTTTCTTCTTCCAGTTTCTTCTTCCAGTTTTCGTCTGGACTGCTTACAAGGATTAATGTTGCTTGAACTGGATTAAACCGGAACATCGTTTTTATCAACAACCATATCCAGTTCCTGTTCCTCATCAATTGTAATAACCATGTCGCTGTGACCTGATGTCGCTGTGACCTGATGAGAGATCCTTGCATACATTACCTTTTTTCTTCAGGGATTGGCCCAAAAACTTGCTGCGCCAAAGAAGGTCGTAATTTTTACGTCGATGGACCAAAATTATAAATAATTTTTTTAGTAAAACCCAATATGTCAACTAAAGTGGCAATCACTCCACAGCCTCAAGCATTATAATGTGCTTTTAAATAGGTACTCACCAAACTTGCAGACGATGTAGCACAGTGTCCTCAGTTGGAAGTTTGAGAGGAGAAAAAAAACACGTGTTTGCGCATGGAATGATACAACAGGTGCTGCTTCCTAGGAGACAGTCTGTGAACCTCTCGATACATTACGTTTGCAGCCTGATGCTACAACCAAGCTCAAAGTACCGCAACTAATTTGAAAACTAGTTCCAATACATAATTACAGAACGCATTGATATTTTATTATTTTGGGCCAAAGAAGGACCCCAGGGCCAAAGTAGCCCATGTTGACGGTAATTGAGCGTTTGCGCCAGACTGATTTTTATTTTAACGCAGAGCGTAGAAACAAAAATGAGGTGAATGATACAAATTATTCTCAGCTAAATAGTAATAACAGATTTTATCCTGGAAGTGGTGGATTTCCTAAAAAAAACATTTCTATCATGGAATTGGATCATACGGAGTGTTCGGAAAACTCCACAGACCCTCATCAACAGGCTCAGAGATGAGGGCCATTTTAGGCGTGTGATTTTGATCATAACTCACAAAGTGATCGATCACCAGTAGTCATAGGTACTTTTTACGGAATCCAGCTTCCAATTTTTGTCGATAGTGGAAGCAGCGTTTCAGCTCTTTCAGAAAACAGTTGGTCTCAATTATCTGAATTTCAAGGGAAAAATCCAAATTTCCCTTTCAAAGCAGTGCGAGTAGTCGGTGATTTCAAAACTAAACACAAAAAATTGCAGCTACAAGCCATGATCACTTTTGAGTTTGGAAAACAAACATTTTCTCATGAGTTCCTGGTAATTTCGTATCTTACATACCCAGTTATTATAGGGGTTGATTTTCTTCGTAAATACGAGAGAAGCATAAATCCGAAAAAGAAAAACCTAACCTCATATTTTGAAGAAAAACTAGTGGTGGTTCCTGAAAAAATATACTAACATGAGTTTAGTAGTACAGATCCCCCTAGCATTTCTGCATTGGTAAAGAAGGGTTACTCTCCTATGAGCCCTACTACTACGAACAATGGTAGCAAGGATATTTGTAATGGAGTTATGTCACATCTTGTAGTTTGTCTGAAAAATAGAAAAGGGATTTTATAAAATTATTAGAAAAATATACAAAGGTTTTTTCAAATATTCCTGGTCGACCAAATTTATATGTGCACAATATTGAGTTGAAAAGTGAAAATGGGTTTTTCGTACGCCCTTATCCTATTCCTGTTGCTCATAGGGAAGCGGTGACGAAAACGATATGCCAAATGGAAGAATGGGGAGTTATTGAAAGAGCTAATACACCTTATGTCTCACCCCTAATGACGGCAGTCAAACGAGATGGAAGTGTCAGGGTGTGCCTGGATGCAAGGCACCTGAACTCTGTTATAGTTCCTTATAGGGAATTACCTTTGCCAATAGACTATATTATATCAAGGATGAGTGGCAAAAAATATCTTCTTAAGATTGATTTGTCACATTTTAATTGGCAAATACCTCTGTGCAATTCTGCCAAAAAATATACCGGGTTTATGGTGGGAACCAAAACTGACCAATTCACGTCAATTCCATTTGGAATTTCGACAGCAGTGAGTGCATTCACGAGAGCGATGGAAAAGATTTTCGGAGATGATTTCAGTCGATTTCTGGTAACCTGCATCGATGACCTATTGGTTATGTCTGATTCATTTCATCAGCACCTAGATCATCTGAAGAGGGTACTAGACCGATTACGAATAGCAGGACTGACCGTAAAAATTTCCAAATGTGCTTTTTTCCAAACAGAAATTCAGTTTTTGGGTTTTGTGGTAATAATAATAATAATAATAATGAATGTTGTTTGTTTTTTTTGGGGTTGAGGTCTTGAATTGAAGAAAACTCTATTTCTTCACAACCAACGTTTCGTCAGTTCATTCTGACATCTTCAGGGCACTGTAAGATATAAAATTTTTTTGATGTTTTTAAATATATAAACTTTAGAACATTTAAATATGATTTTTTTTTCCAGAAACAACCATTGAACTATTGTAAAAAAATCATATTTAAATGTTCTAAAGTTCATAAATTTAAAAACATCAACCTTTTTTATATCTTAGAAGATGTCAGAATAAACTGACGAAACGTTGGCTGTAAAGAAATAGAGTTTTCTTTATTTCAAGACCTCAAACCCAAAAAAAATATCAGTCATCATAGGAAAAGGTCGTTAAAACTTGCAAAATAATAATAATTACAAACCGTATGGAAAAAGTCAGCTGCTCACATTTAAAATGTAGATATACCCAAACACGTACAATAAAAAATAAGATAATACAATGCTAAAAATTCCTGATTTTACCGCAGATTCCTATGACAAGTATTCATCCAGTGTATAGAAACTCTGTTTCGTTGAAAATGATTTCAGCTTACGTTTGAATAATTCTTTCGTATGGCAGTTTTTCGCATTTGAAGGCAGAGTATTATATATTCTGGGAGCCGTATGACTGGGAGATTTGTGAGTTATTTTACATTTTCCGAATGGAATTGAAAAATCATTCTTCTGTCTTGTATTGACGCTATGATTTTGTTAGTTTCTCACATAATTTTCATCATTATTTGTGAGAACTAGTATACTCAACTCTGAAATAACTAAGCTAGGGAGTGTTAATATTTACAGTTTTTTGAATACATATTTGCAGAAAGCCCCGTCATTGATCGTAAAATTCTCTTTTGTGCTACAAAAATATCTTTCGCTAGGGTAGATAAACCCCAAAAAATTACGCCGTACGTGCCGTAAGTTTCTGAATTGAAAGGCAATCGAATTCAACTTTGAGATTAGATAATTGGAGTAAGCCTTCCAGTTGAGATTTTTATCTATTCGTAGAAAAACAGTTTCATCTAAATTAGTTGAATTGGAATGATAGCTCATTACAATCCTTTTGGACGTGGTGACACCTCAGGGCTTGAGTTTTCGAAGTATTGAGAAACAAATAATTTGCTGAGAACCATTCATTCAAGGAGATCATCACCTCATTGCATTTATCACGCAAGGAGGAGTCCATTTTATCAGATACGATTAACGACGTATCGTCAGAAAACATTGTGGAAGATGCAGATACCAAAAGTTTATCTTAGTCATTAATATAGAATAAGAACAGAATTGGTCCCAGTATGGACCCTTGAGAAATACCAGTGTCTATTTCAGCATACTTTGAAGAAGAATCGTTGATAGCTACATACTGTGTTCGTTTGCATATAAAGAATTTAATCCAATCTAGGGGATAACCTCTGATTCCATGCCTACTTATCTTTTCAAGTAGTATGTCATGATTAATACCGTCAAATGCCCTGCTGAGATCACAGAAGATTTCAACAGGGCATTCTCCTGCCTCGATGCATTCAATTGCTTTTTGATAATAATAACACCGTGGTATTTGTACATTTTTTGTTCAAGTTTCTGTGTTGATTTTTCGAAATTATATTAAATTCTAGACAAAATGACATTAATCTGTCTAAAAAACAATACTCAAACACTGACTGATGACAGTTCTTATCATACACAGGTGTTATTTTACCACATTTAAGCAAATCTGGAAAGACGCCAGTAGAAAATGAGAGATTAACCATACATGTGAGTGGTATAATAAGTTCCGATAAGTACTTTTCGTAGGTACCTCATCTGACCCCGAAGAAAATTTGTTTTGAGTAACTGAAATAGTTCAAGCTCCTGATATGGCATAAGAAACAAATAATTGAATGGTCATGTAACGCCATGCAGAAAAAGACTGAAGTCCTTGTCACAGGAGACTATATCGTTCAATATCTTTTTAGGAACATCTGCGCAGAATTTATTGAAGAGAATGGCTACGTCTCTTGGATCGTTAACAATGGTGTTATTATCATTTATTGTTATACTGGATTTTATAGCATTCGATTTATTAGAAAGTTCTGACACTACTTGCCACGCAGATCTTGCGAGATTGTCGGAATTCTTTATTTTGTTTTGATAATATTCCTTTTTTTTTTATTTGTCAAATTATCGTTGGTCTTTTTTCTGACTTTATAGATGCTTTTCAGTTCAGGACAAAATTTTTTGTAGGTTGAAAAGGTCTTTTAAATTCTGATTTGATTGTTTTATTTCATGTGTAATCCATTTCTTCTTTTTTTTTTACGTTGGTGTCTTGGCATCGACTGCTATGGTCATTAGCCACGTGTTCTGGATATGCCTTGTTACTAACTCCATACGCCACCTTAGGAGCAGCACTGTTGATTGGAACGCAACAATGAATCGTGCAGGACTCATCCCAGTCCAGCCACGAGATTTGAATAATTTAATCTGTCAAATTAAATTAAAAAATCCCAGCCGCAACTGGGGCTCGAACTCCGGACCTTTCGACCCAAAGTCGGACGCTCTAACCACTGCGCCACGCCCCGACATGCAATTTCGTCTTATTTTGATTTGTTGAATGAGTAGGTGATTTTGGAAAAATAATTTCGAAGTAGTAAGAGAACGTTGACCAATAGGTGTGAGACCAGACCCGGAACGTGTCCAAGCATTTGCGGACTACACCCAGCCAAAAAATGTCAAGGAATTACAGCGTTTCTTGGGGATATGTAACTATGACCGTTCGTTCTCTCCTAGGTTTGCTGAGCTGTCAGAGCCTCTTACATTGCCTCTCCGAAAAAAGCAGCGCTAGTCGTGGGGTGCCGCCCACGTAGATGCTTTCTAGTTGCTGAAAAACGAATAACAGGAAACCACTCTGAGGTATCATCCAAATTCGTCCTTACCTTTTGTCTTGGCGACAGATGCTAGCGATTACGGTATCACAGCTGAGCTGTTCCAGATGGTGAATGGGGAAAAGCATGTCGTTGCATGGGGTAGCAGACTGCTGTTAGATCGGGAAAGGAGATGCCACTCTAATGAGAAAGAGGTATTAGCAGCTTTGTGGGCTATACCACGCTGGCGTACTTTCATTTTAGGCAAAATATTCACCCTTATCACCGACAGCAGGACTCTGACATATCTCAATTCTTGTCGGTTATTGTCTCCAAGGATAACCCGTTGGGCTTTGGCTCTTCAGGAATACCAACTAAAAATTGTCCATCTTAAGGGTAAGGAAAATATAGTAGACATGCTTGTGTCAGGCTACCAACCCTTCAGACCGATGTTTTCATATTGCCACACTCTGCCTTTTGTAGATTTCAGGTCCGACAAAAGAAATGGAATAAATATTGAGGGTGATATTTTGTTATGGGAATATCGTGTGATAATTCCATCGAATATGCGAAAAATGGTACTGAGGGAATTACATAAAACTCACATGGAAATGATGAAAATGGAGGCACTTGCAAAATCGTATGTAAGTTGGCCTTCTTCGAACTCGGATATAGAGTATACATGCAGAAATTGCACAAACTGTGTTCAGGTGAGACCAAATTCTCCCAAAGTAATTTTGAACATATGGCCAATAGAAGATGGACCATGGGAAAGGATTCATATTGATTTTTTAGGTCCGTTTCATGGAAAATTGTTATTTATCATCATTGATAGTTTTTCGAAATGGCCAGAAGTTGTTCCTATGTCATCAACCAATTCCACAGCTTGTATTGATAAATTAAGAGAGACTTTTGCCAGATGTGGGCTTCCCAAAACTTTGGTTTCAGACAAAAAATTTCTGCGAGACGGAACTCAAAGAATTTTTACGTTTGAATGGTATCAGATTTATGAATAGTCCACCATGTAATGTATAATTGTAAGCAAAAATATCCTTTGTTCCTGTTACAGTTGCATAAAGCATGTGAAGCTCTGTTGTTTCTACCCATCATTACTATGCCAGAAACATGTGAAAAGCGAATAATTGTTATAGATAGCACTATCTTCATTCAATTACATCAAGCAAATTCTTGGATTTTCAACAGTCCAAAGAAAGAATTTTTAACTATAAAATGTGGAAAAACAGAAAAACAAGTTTCCTTGTTCCATACAGGAATTTTGAAGTTGAGTCCCCACTGTTCAGCATTATCTAGTTCTATAATATTGAATTCTCTAGACGCACAAGCTTACAGTGAGTCAACTTATATTTCATATTATCCAAAATTCGACATAAACACCAATATGCTCGAACATTCATTGAATTTTAATGCTTTTCCATTATTGAATAAAACTTTACTAGTCACTTCCCAACACACTGATAAACTAGAAAAAATAAGTTATGCCTTGAATGCTTTGAAACTTAAGGAACAAGAGATGTTTGAAAATCAGGGTATGAATGTCAATCACGTACATCATTACATTTTCATATACTTATTCATTAGTGTTGTAATTATTATTATTATTATATATAAGTATTGGAATTATATAAAGTGTCAAAAAAAACCTCCGAGTAACAACCCTAATGACTATGAAAATTCTATAGAATTAAATGAGGAAAATGTATGTTCTCAGCCTCCAGCTATACAAAATGAAAATAAACCTACAGAAATTTGCAACAATCCGAGTTACAAATTTCGTTCTTGAGGAGG
Organism: Chrysolina oricalcia; assembly: GCA_944452925.2. Lineage (NCBI taxonomy): Eukaryota > Metazoa > Arthropoda > Insecta > Coleoptera > Chrysomelidae > Chrysolina > Chrysolina oricalcia. The sequence goes on from OX101816.2 coordinate 24,666,034, forward strand.
ACGGATGTTGTTAAGTGCGCCTTTCAGGCTATTAGTATTGTTATCCATTCTTTTATCATACTGTATATTATATTTTAGCAATACTACATGAAACATTGTATTACTTAATTCACCTCATAATAAACATATTATTACAAATTGCTGACACCTCATGTGCACTAGGTATTGCATGCATTTAATCATTACAATTATACTTATTATCTAAAATCCAAAGTCAAATGGAGCAGCAGAAAATATGGTTAAAACTATAAAAAAAATTTTGAATAAAAAAATTTGCACTTTCAAGCAAATCGATTTCACAAAATCAATAAGTTCTTTTATAATTGATTACAGCAATACTATGCATTGTTCTACTAGGAAATCGCCGGCTCAAATAATGTTTGGTCGTTCTTTGAGATTGAGATTCGATCCATTGAAACCTGAGAATATAAAAAAGATTAATGATGATGACCACATAAGAGTAGCTGAAATAAACATGAAGATAGTTGAGGATGAACAAAAATGTTATTATAAGGGGGAAAGAACTGTTGAATTTCTTGAGATTTCTTGAGATTACAGAATTGTGAAGCCTTGTTGGTTAGCTGGTAAGGTAATAGAAAGAATAGGTAAAGATGTGTACAAGGTAAAAATATGTGACAGTGATTTCATTTGGACTAGACATGCAAATCAACTTTTATCTTATGATTTTGTTACCACAAGTATGGCTAATAGGGAATCAGATAAGGAACAACCGGAGATTGAAATGCAACGGCCGGAAACGAACGTGGTTTCAGACGTAACATTCGATGAAAATCCTTGCATTACAGTTTCTGGGAGACCTAAACGTATGACAAGACCTCCTGATCGTTTACAATATTGATTGTTCCTGTTTTATTTGTAAGGAGGAAGAGGAGTAGTATTCTGTATTAATATAAATTGCTTCAAAAGTTGTTTCCATTAACAATGAGAAATCATTTTGATGTTGAGTACTCGAAGTCTCGAACAGTCAGTAGTCAATTACAAAATAATTCATGGTTTTCCTTTCACATGTTGAAGCCTTCATTTCTTTCCCCTTCTCGTAAAAAGGAGCATATAGGCTCTAAGCCTTCTCTTCCTCCTCATGTTTAAATAAAATTAATAACAAGTATGCTGTTCACTATGCAATCCTTTATTGGTACAATGTGGTGACACATACACTTTTTTGCTCTTTCTACACATAATCTAACATAACAATTTTTTCTTTTCCATAATTTAAATTAGCTGAAGATAAACCTATTTAGTTTCGAAACATGTACTACTAAATAATACCGCTCAACTGACAGATAGTTGTCACTGTTCCACCTGATGCATAAACTTTAAGGTTGAGATTAAAATTGTGGAGATGACTTTGTGGTTTTCTGCATCGTAAATCCTTACCACTCCACTTTGAGATACAATGGACTTCTACCACAGGTGAAATAAATCATAACTAGAGCAACAATACCACAGATATTACAAGCAATATACCAGGTTCACCTTGAGGTTTCCCTTAACACTGAGACCAGCTGGAGTCTATTCTATTGTTCTGTCGTCAGCGATTCCTAGTTAAATGGGCCTGCGCTTTTTTCACCAGGTTTATTAGTCTATTTACTAGGTGTTTCGGATTCATGCCTGTTTCTAGATTGATGTTTCCGAATATTCTGTTGCGCTTGTTGAGCAGCGCGTCGCATTCGGAGATGATGTGAGAGGCTATTTCCTCCTCGTCGCCACAGAGTCTACAGTCCACGGTTTCTCTATTTATTCCCATGGTGTGTAGGTGTTTCCTTAGACTGCAGTGTCCGGTTAGTAAGACGGTGATCGTGCGTATCTTAGATCTGTCAAGGTTGAGTGTATCAGCTGTCAGTGTTTGGCTCAGGTGCCTCACCATTGCTCTGCTGTGTCGATGCCCTTCGATTTGGTCCCAATACGTTTGGTGTTTTCATTTCTTCCATTAATTGATTAGGTTTTCGAATCGGGTTTTGCTAATTCCAAACGCTGGTTCTGGACCTATGAATGGTGAGTCAGATGCTTCCTTCGCAAGTTAGTCTGCTCTTTCATTGCCTTCAATTCCCCTATGTCCAGGCACCCACACAAGTGTAACTTTGTTGCGTTCTGACAGTTCATTCCCAGACTTGCTTTGACTTCTTCTGTATTGAGTTCAGAGCTTTTATAGTGATCTTGCTGTCAAATGAAATGTAGATGTGTTATATTTCATACCCACGGTCTAGATTCATCTTATAGCATGTGTCTCTGCTCAGAATACTGTGGTGTTGTTGCCAAGTGGGACTATTACGTTCCCCACCCCGTATATTCCTGCTCCTGTTCCTTCATCTGTTTTTGAACCATCTGTGTACCGGATTATGTCTCCAGATGATAGTGATTCTACTCCAGAGTCACATTCGTTCCACTTGAACTGAGTTTTGAATGGTTTTTCGTACGAGTATTGTGGTAGCATGTAGTCTGATATCATGTCCTGTTCGTTAATGTTGACTTCATGGATGATTTTGGTATGCCTAGTTTGTGGTTGGGTTATTCAATTACCTGTTTATTTGAGTCAGTATGCACTCATCCTCGCCTCCCCTATGGCTGTGATGTCTAAAGGTGGGAGGTTCAGGACAATTTCCATTGCAGCAGTTGGTGTGCTATTCATACCACTCGTGATACACACACAGGCGAAACTCTGTATTCCACCAAGATTGGTTTTCGACTGTCACTGTTTCATCTTGGGCCACCGCAAAAGTGAACCATATGTAATTCTGGGTCTTATAAACGCGGTGTAAAGCCAGTGCATGACTTTCGGTTTCAGTCTCCATGTTTTTCTAAAAGCTCTTCTGCACTTCATGAACGATGCTTTGTTTTTGTTGACTACATGATGTAGATTCATGTTCCAGGTTAGTTTCTTGTCCAAAAACAGCCTTAAATATTTGACATAATCAGCAACTTGTAGTGTTGCGCCAAAGAATTTGGGAGACTTCAAGTCCCCCTGAGTCCTTTTGCGTGTGAAGGGAATGACTACTATGTCGTCCGCATAACCTTGGGAGTAGTTTCCCTGATTGTTCAAAGATTCCAGAAGTTCGTCCACAACATTGTATTAGTATTCGAGATAAGTTCAAACTTCTCGAGAATGAGATAAGAACTGTTAAAGAAGAGAAACTAAAATGGAAGATAAAATGGACCAAATGGACCATGCAACCAGGTCTTGTAACTTGAGAATATTTAGTCTCAAAGAAAAACCCAATGAAGATACAAGGAAAGAACTCATAAAAATTGTCAGTACAAAAATGTCCCTGGACCTTTCAGATGAGGACATATCTATTTGCTACAGGATTGGCAGAAAAGAAGAAAATAAAACAAGAGGTATATTTTCGAAACTAAATAACCGAGAATGTAAACAAAGAATTTACGAGAAGAAAAAGCTGCTCAAAGGAACGGGAATCGTTTTGAGGAAGGACCTAACAGTGATGAGAGTGAGACAACTAAATACAGCTATTGAGAGATTTGGACTCAAAAATGTCTGGACCAATCACGGAAGGATCTATGTTAGCATAGACAATAAAGTGAAAATCATTAGGAATAGGGAAGACTTCAATAACATTATGCAGTAATGAAATGTAAGTAATATACTACTATAGTCTGTAAAGATAGGCCTCCAAATCATTCCATAAATTACATGAACAGATATAAATTAAATTTTGAAATCTCTTCACATTCATAATAATAAGAGTTGTTGTTTTTTGTTTGTCTTAATTTTTACTTTTTTATTTTAACTACAGGAGCTTTCAAATTTCAAATTATGATAGATTTCTTGGATGTATTAGACAGTAATGTTGAAATCGATACAAAAATATATGATAACCTTAAAGTTTTCACACAGGGGAGAGCAGATGGTAACAGGTATGGTATAGGAATCATTCACCTGAATATTAGAAGTATAAAAAAACATTATGACGAATTATTAGTTTACGTTGAAATGGCAAAGGATTACTAATTAGACATAATTGTTTTATCAGAAACTGGTAATATAACAAACATTAGTGATTTCTCGATTCCCAATTATAATACATATTATAACGAATCCAAAATAAATAAATGTGATGGTGTTATAATCTACAGCATAAATACTATAACAGCAGAAATAAAAATTGTACGTTCGAATGAGAACAACTTTCTTAGATTAACCTACTCAACAGAGAATTTACCGAAAAAAACCACAATAGGTTTGTCAGCATATTACAGACCTCCCTCAACAGAATCAAAAAAATTTATGGAGAATTTAGAGGCGTACTTGAATAACATAGAGAAACAAAATATTGAGGTGTATATAGGAGATATTAATATCGATATCTCAAAAAAGGAATCATATGACACCAACAATTATCTGAATATATTAAATTCGAATGGCTTCCAGTCATACATAAACAAACCTACAAGAGTAACGTTAAATACAAAATCAACAATCGACCACATTTTTATTAAATTGCAAAATAATTCGAAGAATGAAATAGAAATTGAACCTAATAATATTTCAAACCGACAGTACAGACCATTTCGCGTCTTTTGTATATATATCCTTACCTGAAAATCCAACTGAAAAAACAGTTAACGAAATCAGAGTAACCAACACAAATTATGAAAAATTGAATAATCTTTTAAAGGAAGAAAAATGGGAAGATGTTTTTTACTCAAATGATTCGCTAATATCATACCAAATATTCATCAATAAACTGAAAACATACATAAACAAAGCAACTGAAATTAAATATATCAAATACAGAAAATTAAGAAAAATTAAACCTTGGATCACAACAGGCCTTATCAAATCTATCGAGCACAGAGATCACTTGAAAAAGAATTTAAATAAACATTATTCCTATAACGCAGAAAGGAAATACAAAGAATATAGAAACAAACTCAATGTTTAATCAAAAAAACCAAAAATTAATATTATCAGCATAAAATTACAGAAGCGGGAAACAAATGTAAAAAAATATGGAATGTCATAAATGATTCAACAGGTCATAACAAAAAATCGAATACACGACTAGAAAACATACCGATAAAGAATGATAATGGAAGTATAATAAAAAATAATAAAGAGAAAGCAGATACTTTCAATAACTTTTTCACCAACTTAGGTATAAACATGTCAAATAAACTACCAAAGATGAACCGACAACAAAAAAATTCAGATATTGATAAAATCGACTCCACAATCTTTCTCACGCCAGCATCAAAGAACGAAATCACCATCCACATTTCGAACCTCAAAAACAAGTGCTTGGCCGGTCCAGATAACCTAAGTGTAAAAACCATAAAAAATATTCATGAACACATTACACCCCCTTTAGTTCACATCATCAATTTAAGCTTAGCAAGCGGAAAAATTCCACTGCAATGGAAAGAATCAATCATCTCTCCTATTTTTGAGTCAGGTAAACGTGACCAACTAAATAATTATAGGCCTATATCCGTTATTAATAATCTAGCAAAAATATTTGAACAAGTGCTTAAAAAAAGATTAATGGATTTTTTCCGCAAACACGATATTATTACAGACAGACAATATGGTTTCATTCAGAACTCAAACACCGAAAATGCAGTGATGGACTTTCTGGAACAAACAGTCGGAGCTTTGGACGAATCATCAAAATGTGTAGCAGTATTTTTAGACCTCACCAAAGCCTTTGACACAGTTTCTCATAAAATATTAGTCAACAAGCTAAGCCATTACGGCATTCGTGGTTCACCACTTGATGTTATATCAAACTACTTAACTGATAGGGTTCAGAGAGTGAAAATTGGTAACGAAATAAGTTCTGACTCAAAAGTGAAAATAGGGGTACCACAAGGAACAGTATTGGGTCCAATACTGTTTCTTGTATACATAAACAGTATTGCAAGAATAGCGGGCTTAGGGGGACACCTTATATGTTATGCTGATGATACAGCCCTCATTGTCACAGGAAAAAAATGGGAAGACGTTAAACGTAGTACTGAAACAGATCTACAAAAGATTCATACATGGTTGAACCTGAATAAGCTCACATTGAATATTGAGAAGACAAAATTTGTAGCGTTTACGCCAAATATTGTAAAGCAACCAGAAAACTTTTCTTTGAAATTACACTCCATGCACTGCAATAATAAGAACACATGCATATGCCCCGTGATAGAGAAAGTAACATCAATAAAATACCTCGGAGTTATCATAGACCAACATATAAGATGGTCAGACCATATAATGCATGTCAACAAACGCCTAAGAGCCCTGATTCATAAATTCTATACCTTGAGAGATATTTTGTCCACTAAAAACCTCCTGATGTTATACACCTCTTTAGCCGAATCAATCTTATCCTACTGCATCACAATATGGGGCAGGGCTTTCAATACCACTCTTAATATCCTGCAAACAACACAAAACACAATCCTAAAAATTATCTTGAAAAAAAAACAAACGTTACTCTACCGATATCATCTACCAGGAAACAAAAATACTGAATATCAAACTACTTTTTGCCCATCAATGTACAAAAAGAATGTACACAAATCATAAAAATTTTCACCAAATAAAAAATAAAATAACTAGATCAAATGCAAATATGAATCTCAATACACAATTTTTCAAAAAAACCTTAACTTCTTTTTCGGACCAAAATTCTTCAATGCCATCCCTACCGCTCTGAGAAAAATTTCAAACCTGAAAAAATATAATATTGAAACAAAACAGTATATTTTAAATCACCCAAAGATATTTTACGATATATTGAAATCAACATCTGTATGAGAAAAAAAAAATCAATCTGCCTACCTTCCTGCACCATCTGCTCGACGCTGTAAAACTTCTACAAAAAGTATTTTTCAAATTGTGAAAACCTCAACAAAGGACCCCGCAAACTCCTTATGGAATTTGGGTCCCGGTGGATTTTTTTGAATTTTTGGTATGATGTAGTCCATGTAATTCTTAACCAATGTTACCATTGCGCCAACCCAAAAAAATGAGCAGTTTTGCAGCTAGGGGGCATTGAAATCACCCCTTGCGCAGATTAGACTATTTATTTTTGAGCCCGGTAAGAATATTTTCACTTGTTTCATTATTGCTAATGTTGCACAATATTGTGCTGTTTTATAAAAAAAATTCTTATCCCCTTCCCTTTTTCCCCCAACTCCTATTACGGAACGCAAAAAAAATATTTCTCGAGTTCATTCAAATGTCTCGTCGAATGTTTAAATATGCCTATATAAGGAAAATAGCAGTTTTTTATGATTATCCCCCCACCCCCCAAATGACACAAAACGAAAAAAGTTCGGTGGATTTTTTTGAATTTTTGATATGATGCAGTTCAAAGTATTTTGATTAGAAATGAATCGGGTGACAAACCCCAAAAATGAACAGTTTTGATGCTATGGGGCGTTGAAATCATACCTTGCTCAGAATAGACTATTCATTATTATAGGCGGAAACAATATTTCTACGTATTTTTGTTTTATTTTATGCCGAACAATTGTGTAAACTTTCATAAATTGAAAATCTGAAACCTCCCCCATACCCCCAACCCCTATTTCAAAACACGAAAAAAAATAATTCAGGCACCACCTCAAATTCAAATTGTGGATGTCTAATTTTTATTTATTTTCAAGATATTCGCACAATTGATTGATATTCAAAAATCATGAACTACGCCCTACTAAGGAGTCAGCAAACTCCATAATTATTTTTCTGAAGGGAGGGAAAGGTGATATTAAACAACTGTACGATTTCCTCAATTTGAGCTGATTAAAACATTTATTTTGATAAAGCATTTACAAGTAGTCGGGAATAAATATTTTCGTGTTTCAAATTAAGGGTAGGGGGTAAGGGGTAGGTTTTAGATTTTCATTTCATGAAAATTACAGAATTGATCAGCATAATCTAAACTAAAAATACGTAGAATAGTCCATTCTGAGCAAGGAATGATTTCAACGCCCCCTAGCATCAAAACTATTCATTTTTGAAGTTTGTCACCCCGTTTATTTCTATTCAAAATAACTTGAACTGCATCATATCAAAAATTCAGAAAAATCCACCGAAATTTTTTCGTTTTGTGTCATTTGGGGGGTGGGGTGATAATCATAAAAAACAGCTATTTCCCTTATTTAGGCATATTTAAACATTCGACGATACATTTGAAGGCACTCGAGAAATATTATTTTTGCGTTCCGTAATAGGAGTTGGGGGAAAAGGGGAGGGGGTAAGAATTTTTTTTATAAAACAGTACAATATTGTGCAACATTAGCAACAATGAAAAAAGTGAAAATATTTTTACCGGGCTCAAAAATAAATAGTCTAATCTGCGCAAGGGGTGATTTCAACGCCCCCTAGCTGCAAAACTGCTCATTTTTTTGGGTTGGCGCAATGGTAACATTGCTTGAGAATTACATGGACTACATCATACCAAAAATTCAAAAAAATTCACCGGGACCCAAATTCCATAAGGAGTTTGCGGGGTCCTTTATTTTAATTCTATAATCTACTTAACATGACATAAACAAAATGTACGTTGAACTTATAAAGTCCTCAGATCGAGCATAGAGCAAGACAGGCTTAGGCCAAGATGCTCAAACTGGGATTTTATTTCAGAAACAATTTATAATACCTGGAATGTACTTTATCGAAAGGAATAAAAAAATTTGATTGAATTTGAGTATCGAACATGGCTGGCAGGTCAACAGGTCCATAGGTGCTGCCTCTATCCCAGAGTTTCAGTAGTCGGAGTAGCCTAGTGCAATTCAAGTAGGGCAAAAATTTGAATATATTATCAGAGCTGTCCCAAAGCACAGTGCTTAGTGCTCGTGCTACTAAGCATTGTGCTCTCTAGCACTTTCTAGGATGAGTGCTCAGTACTTCGAAGCATTTAACGAAAAGGCTTATTGCTCAGTAATCCCAAAATTGCTCTCAAGCACTACAGTGCTCCGCGTTTTCAAAACCGTAAAAGAGATATCTTTTTGATTTCTGTATATAGTCAAATGGGTATTTCTTCGACGAAAGTTAAAAGAAATTTGCCAAAAATTTCGTTAGGGTGACATTTTCTTTCTTGATACAGGGAATGTGCGGTATGCCAATCGCCTGTCTGTTATTTCAAACTTTTTCTCTGTGAGGTGGTAACCATTTGCAGCCCATTTCAAATTTATTTTGATTAACATATCTTCAGTTTCAGACTGTGAGATGTTGAACACCCAAAAAAACGATCTCAAGAAAACCACAAAACCAAACATTTAATCAATATTCCCATTGTATTTGAATCAAATTGTTGATTTCGGCCACTATATTTCAGAATGGTATATAATGTAAAAAGTGTTATAAACATCATTTCAGTAACGAGTAATTCAATCACGAGTGCAGCGTAGCGGAAGGAGTGTTTAATGAACAAGTGTCTCGATGAGTTTATAAACACTTCACATGCCATACTTTCCTAACGAACTCATATTATAACTACATAATTGTATATTTTTAGGTTGATCATTTCTTAATTATCAGAACAGGGTATCATATTAGTTTCAGTTGACAGGTCAAGACCTACTATGTCAGAAGGGATTTTTTTTCACTGAAATCGAACAATAACCCTAGCGATGTTTTTACGGGTTGATTTTGCAACTCATCCCGCAACACTTTAATCATACTCTGAATCACTTGCATTACCTGTAATCAGATCACCTCAATCATATTTCAACGGTTGATAGAGTCAGATAGGAAATTTTATGACTACTATTTAGAGAGCCACCCTGTATAGAATACCGTCCAGATGAATGTTCACATGTAGGGCAAGTCTGTGAATATATTTTGTGTTATTTCGCTTCTAGAGGTACCTTTTATGTACCCTATCGGTAATAGTTATTTTCCTAACAAGTGCGGAAAGTGATACTTTCCCGCACGCGACTGCCGTTGAACCGAACGACGCGAAGCGGAGTTCGGGCAAGCAGTCAAGGGCGGGATAGACACTTTACGCATGAATTAGGAACATTATTTTTTCTACGACCGCATAAAGATTCAAAAAGCACATTGAAAATATATATTTTATTTCAACACACAAAACATTCCATGAAAATCCTCTAATTATTATTAATATTAATTTTGAAAACACAATTTGTTGCATTCTGCAAATGCGTCGGAATAGCCGGTCCAGAGTAGTTAGTTGGTGGTAACTGGCTGTTAAGAGTAACACTCGTAGATTGCAAAGTGCATAAACATGACGGAGACCGCATCGGTTGCAAGTTGCCAGTACATGAAAGAATTTTATTCGAGATGGTTTTCTTCTGTTCTACGGAGTCCTCCAAATAACTCTCAGCAACAATGAAATGTACATTCAATAACGATAAATTGACATATTTTACTTTCCCGCACTAGTGCGGGAAATCGAGTTTTCCCGCACTAGTGCGGGAAAGTGACACTTTCTAAACTAAAATGAATGCGGGAAAGTGGGTAAAAACGCACGGTCGTAGAAAAAAGCGTTTACGTCTATTTGAAAAGCCCAGAGTATTCCCATCAAGTTAGTTGTCTGAAAAGAAATGAACACACGATAACTTTATGTGTATCTCGGAACCTCCAGCCAGTTGTTAGCTATTCTGGCAGCAAAGGAGTAGGTTCTCATGTTGAGTAGGAGAAAGATCTCTCACTTCGATAGGGGAAATAATTACCTTATGATGTCGTTGAGAAGTACAGCTCCACTTCCACGTACGATCTTGGGGTTATTGTTTAGAATGTCAGTCGTGTGTTCTTTTAGTGTTCTAACCAGCCTTATTCATTATAGCAGTCTCCCATGGCAAAGTAGGGTACAATGTCACCTTGTTGGGCTAAAAACGATCGACGAATGTTTTTCGCTACACCTTCCCCCGACAAGTGGTATAACTTACCTTGAGGGTGCAACCTCAGATTTGATTGTTTACCATATTATTCTCAGGAGGTTAGGTCGCTGTAAGTCAGATTTTTCGTGATCATCTGTCATCTCGCTAAAGTAATATGACAGAACTGAATGCCCTATGGGAAGCACCGGCCATTAAATCACGAAGAAGAACTGAATGGAGTAGTTCTGGAATCGGATCAAGTGTTCCTAATTCACCCCAGGGTAGGATGAATCCATTTCATAAATGTTAGTCTTAGGTTATATATGCGGCGTCGGTGATTATATTATGTATTATATGCTTTGTTGTGAAGTCTAAGATACCATTGACATGGAACGTAGGTCTCTTGTATCTTTTTCGAGCACCATGAGGGTGGGAGAGAAGAATGTGTTGGGTTGCTGTCGTAAGTCGTAGACTAGTTTCGAGCATGAAATATCGATTTCGAATCGAATGAGTCCTTATGATCAAAGTGATGATCAGGGAAGAGCTGGGTTATAGCGCCGTTCGAAAGCGGTTCCAAGAACATATTGAGATAGAGAGAGAGAATCGAACCGAGTCGTGTTCTTGTTATGAGAAAAAAGTCAGTAACACTTCGTTTTTGGAACCTTTGAAAAAAATAGGAACGACAGGACAGACAAGATAAGGAGCCGTTGCCCGTGGTTTCGAAGAACTAAAATCTTTCTATTAGGTGTTCTACTCACCGTCTAGCGACCATTGTGGTGTGGTTAGAATAGAACTGAATGTGGGATCGATGGTATAAATAAGATTGAATGTGGAATCTACGATAGAGAAAGGTCTACTTATGGAAAAGGATCTTGTAAGAATAAACACCCTCGAAAGGAGGTAATGTAATTGTAATGGATGTGATTGGTTAGTCATTTTAATGATTCATAAACATTATAGGGTTCCAGTCAGGTTGCACTATCCCTGCGAAGCCTTGGGTAAAGAAAACGTAAAGTCTTTCCGCCTACGATAGCTGCCTATTGTGATATTCATTTCTTTGTTAATTCTAGGTAGAGCCCTCTGGTCACCTACAGTAGTGAACACTGAGGTACACTCGGAAGATCATAAAAATGGGCTTATGCATTTTTTATGAATTTTACAGTGTAAGCGGATCCGTGGCGTCACAGCGGCGCATTCATGTTTTTTGTATAGACCCTTGCCTCGAGGGGGAAAGCCTTTGTATTGGTGTTGGTCATATTATAGTTCTTGTGGCTAGTGAAGTAGTACAGTATTTACGTTACAAGGGAGTTTCTTTGTTCTTCCCTCTTGAAATACTCACCCCAGATAAATACTGTCTGCTCCATCCAGACTATTTTGGCGGTCTACTAGATGGGGCTGGTTCATTAGAATATAGCTGGTGGCACTCATTTTAACATCTGATAAATAAACATGAATTTTTGCATACCCACCCCCAATCGAAATGAGCTTGGGCATGAGGTCGTTATTCATTTTGAGCGGTGCGCTAAGTGCCATTTTAGTTATTTGAGTAGCAAAAGTAACTTAAGTTTTTAATTGACTCGGTTGTTGCTTGATAGGAATCCAAAGCATTTCTCAGACTGTTAGAAACTCAAGCATTTTTCACCACACTGGTAGCCATTTCAAGCGGTTTATACAATAATCTATTGAAAAAACTATAGTGTAGCGAAACATATCGCGATGTAATAGTATATATGGAAATCTTACTTGTTTTTGAGTTTCAGTAACTTAATAGACCGCGGGATAGTGACAGATTTTGGGGGCCCGATTTTACTCAGTATGCCTTTTGGAGGTCAGTATTGTCCGTATATCCTCATGATAATAATAAATAAAACTAATAATATTTTCGAAAAATTTTGTGTTTTGGTACGATTCCAATCAGGCTGCCATTTGTTTTGTGAGAAAATAATGGAAGTAAAATACTCGGAAAACCATTGGCATACCGTTAGGATGGGCGGAGAATTCCTTTTTTATAATGCAATTTCACGTGACCATACCAGCCATTCGCACCCACCCTAACGGCCTGCCAATGGTTTTCCGAGTATTTTATTTTCATCATTCCATCACGAAACACATGGCAGCTTGAATAAAATTATACCTGAATAATAATAATAATGATAATTATTAATATTATTTTTTAATATGAAGAACCTACGACGACTCTTTGATTCATGCGTTATCATGAGGATATACGAACGATACTGTCCTTCAAGAGATAAACTGAGTAAAATCGTGTCCCAAAAATCTGTCACTATTCCCCGGTCGTTTTTATCTAATAGTCTGAGAAGTGCTCAGTGCTCCCTGATCAGAATTTCTTTTTGAAAGTGCTTAGTGATAGCGAGCATTTTATGAATGAAAGTGCATAGTGCTCGAGATTTCGGAGCACTTTTCAAGAGTGCTTAGTGCTCGATTCCATGGACGTATAAATGCAAATGGACTCAGCATTGCTATACCTACAACACATATTGTTTTGAAGTCACTCATTTTGTTGGCGTGCGGGCTGCGGGAAAGAGAGAAGGTAGCAATTAACTGTGACCTTTCCACAACCGACAGGAGCGCACACGTTTGATTAAAATTGGGTTCAATCACAGAAAGAAAATAGTGAATTTGAAATAATGATACAAATATCAACGAAAGTGCTAGAATATACATCCGATTTGACTTCGTGAGATAAAGAAGCTCGTATGACATACCTGATGTCATGCAATACTTCATTGACTGAGATGGTCTCGATCCTTAGGAAATTAGGTTCTCAAAGTTTGCAAAATAAAAAAAAAACCTTCAGGACTTTCATTTTCAATAAAAAAATAAACAAAGAAAACTCTTAACTAAAAAATGGTAATTTATAAAGTGACCGCCAAAAAGTATGTACCATATGGAAAAAAAGTTTATTGTTAGAGTATTGGAAAAACATTTTCGGTGAAAAGTTTGTGCATGTCCGCTAATCGCAAAATCGATTTTGACACATGTCACGTGACCACTAGTATGGTATTAGAAAATATATATCGGAAGAAGTTATTTGAAAAAGTTGTTTGGAATTTGATTTTATACTCACATACAGAGTTTCAAACAATAAATCGAAAAAAAATTTAATGACAAAGTTTTTTAAATACTTTCCGATCTCTTTAAAAAATTAAAGGTTTTTTTCTGAATGCTTGTCTATAGTGAAACTCTTGTATTTTGATGATAATGACAATAGTCTCTCATTTTATCCGCACCAGATGGACCTAAATTGAAGAATTGGTTTTTGCCAGAACCCTCACTGTTACATTGGTTCGTATCTAACAAGTATATCAGATCTCTGGAAGAAGTTTATTTCAGCTCAAAGTGGAGTGGTATAGATGAAGCGGGAAGAAATGTCACAAAATCATCTCCACAACTTTAATTTGACTACATCAAACTAATGGGGTAAAATTTAGTATCATGCCGTATGGTAAGTTGTTACACAGATCATAATCACAATTACTGTATTTCCCTGTCAATTCTAGGGCATTGGACATAGTACCCCCATTTAATTTTAGTTTGTTTGTAATTCATTAAAAGGATTTTTTCCTCTCCATGTAAGTAACTTTGGTTCGGTTGTAACTACATATAGGTAGCCCTTTCATATTTGTTGTAGAACTTGTATAAGGCTGAAGATGGATTCTTGCTGAATCCGAAACATGTACCCCCCCATTAGTTTGATGTAGTCAAATTAAAGTTGTGGAGATGATTTTGTGATATTTCTTCCCGCTTCAAGTATATCAGAATTCAAAGATAGTGCTGCATGAGCGTTTCACTTTGTACATAAACTTTGAGCCTGTTTAATTTGAAGCACTATTTTCAAGTCTATAATTGATTATAATCAGGAAACCAGAATATTTCTAGATTGCTATATCACCATAATAGTCTTGGATTTCTGATATGAAAAAGGGTTCTGGCAATAACCATATTTTTCTATTCAGTGCCATCTGGGGCGGAGAAAATGAGTGAATTTTGACATCATCATCTAAATTCAAATGTTTCACTACAGTCAAGCCATTCAGAGAAAAAAACTTTGATTTTTGTAAAGAGATCTCAAAATATTTTAAAAAGAATGGAATCATTATTTTTTTCTGATTTATTGCATGAAACTCTGTATGTTAGTATAGAATTAATTCCCAAGCAACTATTTCAGAATACCTTTTTCAAAATCTTGCCATCTTTTCCCACTTTTGGCTTCTTCATGGTATTATTTTCCAATTTGCCGCCATACTAGTAGTCACGTGAAATGTGTCAAAATCGATTTTCAGGTTGCCGGGTCTAATATTAAACTTCTATTCCATATGGTACATATCTACTATTTGGCGGTCACTGTAGATATAATGAATGAAAATTGTGAAAAATTAATATTCGCAGCAAATCCTAGCAGACTTCGGGACACATTCAGTTGAACAAATCATCCCCAACTTTTTCAACCAAGCTGCTTTTTTTGTGACATCAGCTGGAATCCTGAAGATTGATACAAATTCTGATAGACATATCTTGGACGTTTTGGTAACCTTTTTTCTGAATAATAAATGGTCTTTATTTTCCTTGGCGGAGTTTAGTTTACAGCTATTCTTCCACTCAACCAAGCATGTTAGAGCTTAACAATATTATATAGGAATATAAAAAGGAACTATGTATAATGAGAAGAAAAAAAAATATGAGTTACAAAATTGAGGCTATCGCTGTTCATCCAGAAGATGTTGTTTCAGTTTACTTTTAAAATTGTTCAAAAATAAGCTTTTTATGCTTTGACTGATGGAATTATACAGGGATGCGGAATGGTAAGAAAAAGATCGTTTGAAGAATACCGTTCTGTGTTGAGGGATTGACAAAGTATTGACATGTTGGAGATCTCTGATGTGTGCTTCTTGTCTATGTTGAAGTTTTTCAATGAGGTGAATAGGTGACTTTTTTCTGAAGAGTTTATCTAAAAAGCCATGATGAAGTTCTCGTCTGTTGTGCATTTTTAACCAATCTAGTTTGTTAATAAAAGAGGTAACTTGTTCTCTAAGACCTAACCCAAAGATGAACCTCGCGCATGCGTTCTGAACATTTTGTATTCTTTTTGATTGTACCCCATCCAGACATGGGCCATAAAGGATGTCACAGTAGTTGAAGATTGATAAAATTAGAGAGTCACACAATGTAATTCTCAAAGTTCTTCCCAAAAAATGTTTATAAGAAAAGTGACCATACAATATGCTCTTTGTTGAGATTACTTACATGATTATGAAATTTCAGGTTATTATCAATAGTTAACCCAAGGCATTTAATTTTTTCAAAGTAGTCGTCCTTTTGCCCTTCCACTTCAATCGAAACGCTATCTTTATCCTTCTGTCTATCTTTTTCACTAGCAAATACGATCAGAGAGGATTTTGCGGGATTAATATTGAGACGATGTTTTTTTGATATTAAAACCATTTGTTTTATGTCTTCGTTAAGCAAATACTCATATGTTGGAAGATATTCAGGTCTGGCCGAATAATAATTTGTTTCGTCTGCGTAAGTATGTATTTGAAAATGGTTCAGAACCCGATGAAAATTGGCAGTATACAAAATGAAGAGTTGTGGGGATAGTACAGAGCCTTGCGGGGTGCCATGCGATACATTTTCATAACGTGATTTATTATTTTTAACCTGAACACACTGGCTTCATTTCGATGAAAAGGAATGATTTAATTCTTTAGTGTTGTCTGAAAATTCGAAATAGTGCAACTTAGATAGTAAAACGGGATGATTCATAGTATCAAAAGCTTAGTCTAGCGAAAGAAATACTGTCGCTTCATGTTTATCATATTCCTAGATAATATCATCTGTCATCTTTAGTAGGGCAGTAGTGGTGCTATGATCCTGTCTGAAACCTGATTGGTGAGCTGGTAATATTTCATTCGATTTTACATATGTATATATTTGTTCATAAGCCGCTTTTTCAACAACTTTTGATAATGCAGGTAAAATATTAAGAGCAAACACTACCTTGGTGAAACGGAAATTCGTTTTAAGCCCACAGTTTTTGTTTGAAAATTTTTTAATATTTTTTGCATTACTCAATGTTTTTGTGTAAATTCCGGAACCTCAGTGATTTTTGGTTATGATAATTTTTAAGAAAAAAAAATTAAATGACATGATGAATTGAAAAAATTGAGAGTTTCCGGAATTCTTATGGGACCACTGAGCCCATACAAAAAAATATCTCTTTCTTGAAATCAATGGTTTTTGCAAGAAACGGATTCTACGATCGGGAAATTTATACCTGATTGGCGCTGTAATCGAGAACGGACAGGTGCTGTGTTGTCAATGTTCATCAAGTTCATTATCTCTACCCCCACTCTTGATAAGTATGCCAACAAACCTGAGCTGGAAGGGATGAGGAAGAAATTCGACTTTTTGGTGATGGTGGCTCTTAATTGGGCATAGATTATTCAGTGTTGAGGGATTAGCGGTTTTGTTTATTGGAAATATCAAAGCTTTTTTGCATATTTCGGGAAAAATTCCTTGTGTCAAATATGCAAATGTAAGTCAGAATGGGAGTTAGGAATTGTTTTAAAAATTGTTTTTTCCGTTAACCAGCTGTCGTCCCCTTACGAACGGCAGCCCTCAAAAGTCGAAACTTGTGCGAGCCAAGGATTAACGAGGTCTTACCTTTTTACGTGCGATTCCTAGCACCATCCGAGGAGAATATCGAAAGGAGGTCCCTTGGTCACCCATCCAAATCCTGGCCTCGGCTATGGATACATATTTTCAATATTTTAATGGAAATTTGCTCCGTGCCAGTGGCGTTTCCTTTAATTGAACTAATAATGCGTTCCAGATCCTCATTGGATATTTTGAAAAATTCGAGTTTATCCTCGAAAAGGCATTGAGAATTATGGTGGTTTATTATTTCAATAGGAGCATCAGAGGCTAGATCGTTTACGGACGTAATGACGTGGTTATTTATTAAGTTAGGGTCACTAAAGCCTTCAGGAATTTCATTTTTGTTATTTTTTTTTCGAAACTTTTTCTAATAAATTCAGCGTGTTCCATAGTTCTTTGCTATCTTGTTGGTTTTGAGTGAAGATGAGATAATTTTTTTTCCGTTCTTGTCGCAGCCGTCACCATGTTTCTGATTTTTTTGTAGGTGTTCCAGTCTATAGGTTTCTTTAATTTTTTGTATTTGGTCAGAGCTGAATTTTTATTTCTTATCCATATTTTGAGCGTGTCCGTTAGCCAGGGGCCTTTCGGCTTACTTATTCTCATGGTTTTAACAGAAGCATGCACATCAAAGACAGACAGTAAATATGTATTGAATAAAGACACTCTTTGATTTATGTCATCAGTCTGATAAATGTCATACCAGGGCAATAACTGTAGGTCATGAAATAAATCGTCATAAACAAAATATTTATAGTCTCTGAATGTTCTAAAGAGTTGTTGAGGTTTATTAATTTCGTATTGTAGGTGACAGTGTACCAAACAATGATAATTATAAATAACATTAATAAACAAATCTACCAATATAGACAGAGTTGGTGAATATTTGATACATATTGAAATTATAATATTGACACTGGATGTGCGTTATAATATCCAAACCATACAGTGATGAAGCAATAATAATATCGTAAAGAGAAACATTCTCAATTGAAAATTGAACCAATACATGACTCCTCTGGAAATGAAGAAAACCTACGATAAAATTGAAGTTACTTTTTGGTAATATCTAACAAAAAACAACTACTTCCCCGGCTAAAGCCACGCCGGACATTGAACTACATCTGATAGATATTGAGAAAGGCCCATTTAACTTGAGAGAAAAAATCTGAAAGTGAAAATTTGCATTATCATTTAGATAGTTGATTATTCATTAAATGTCCAGTTTCCATTGAAGATTCTTATCTATAAATGAGATAAGGGAGAATGTTATTAAGTAGTATCACTCACAGAAAATCGCTCATTTCATTGATGCGTGAATTGCATCTCTTTCGCTAGGCCTCCAATACATTTTGGTCGACAAAAATCTATTTCACTCTTTTAAGATCATCAGGGAGGTCGGAAGAATTGGATAACATACTCTTCAGAAGCAATTTCACACTGTAATGAAGGAATTGTTGGACTATTTATTGTGCGGTGAAACTTCCCAGGTAGCACATCATATCGGCTGAATCTTGGTTCCATATTGGGCCAATATAGATATATTGTAAATGTAAAATCAATATTGGTCCAATATGGATGAATATTCAAAAAACAATATTATATTATTAATATTGGTGGGATATTGGTTGAACTAGTTTTGAATGTAGATTATCACACGAAATATTGGGTCAATATTGGTTGAATAATTTCTACCAATATCGATAATACAATATTGTCTTCACATCGTTTCTAACATCTAGAATAAATATCGCAATCCCAATATTCCCTAATATCGATTCTAGGAATAAAAACTATATTGTATCTCCCAGTGCGATTACACATTGGTTGAATATCATTTCGCCAATATTCAACAAATCTTAATAATCAATATTGGGTCAATATTGGTTCAATAATATTTATCGATATCGTTAAAACAATATTGTCTTCATATTGTTTCCTACTTCTAGATTGAGATGAAATTTGAATATTGGCCGAATATTCAATAAAACATATTGAAATTATATCATGATCAAACCTAGATAAAAATCCGATAGGTGGCTCTACATATGGAACGTCTCCTAAAACCTACGAAAGTATATTAAATACTTCTCACAACTTGTTTCAAGACAGCTCACTTAGTGGTTATGGCGATGAAAAGGCAGACTCTGGTGTCACCTTAATCAACTAAAAGTCATTTGATAATTTACCAAGGTATATTGACATCCACCAATATATCCAAATGATATTGTACCAATATCGATAAATATTGTACCAATATCGATAAATATTTTGGGGCCATTATAGCTTCAAGAATATTTCACCAAAACTATTTCTAAAATATTCAAACAATATTCGACCAATATCGCAATATGTTCACATTTTACTTCTCGACAATATAACTTTTGAATATTGTGCCAATATTGTCAGAATATCGTATCAGCGATATTGTACCAATATCGCCGAACATTTTGAGGCCAATATCAGTACAAGGATATTTCGCCAATATTATTCAAGTAATATTGGACCAATATCGCCGAATGTTCACATTTTTTTTCTCGCCAATATTGCATTTCAAATATTTCGCCAATATGTTCACAATATTGTATCAATATTTTACCAATATATGTGTGCTACTTGGGTTTGAAAATATTCTTCTGACATAAAATCTGTCATGGGTATGGCAAGTTGATTTCATTGAAAATATGAACAGGATGTTCATAAAGTCAGTTGTGGAATCATCAGATGATTCCACAACTGACTTCATGACCATCCTGTTCATATTTTCAATAAAATCAATAATAATATCGTTCAAACAATATGTGGATGAATTTGTATTTCTTTTTCTCTAAACCATATCACCTAAATATTGTAGCTATATCAACCATTACAAGATGTTCAATCAATATTGCACCAATGCTGATGTTGTTATTTTTTTTAGTATTGAGTCTCATTGGTTCAATATAATTTTCCCAAGTTGGCCCTATATGAATATGGCGTTTAGCCAATATAATGTGCAACCTGGGTCTCGTCAACTGAATCGTTATCCAATAAAAGCAGATCAATAAAAGTAGAGATCCAAAATATCAAACATACTTAACTTCGAGTAAGTTTATATAAAACTAACGATTCTTCTAAATGGAAACTGACCTTATCCTCCCTAGGGCATTACGGGCAGTTCGAGATACAGGCGTTGTACAACTTCACATCGTTTACTCAATAAAAAACTTCTGTTCAGAACTTCAGAAACATTATGTTTCCAGATTGCAAATTTGAGTCGATTCGTAAAAAAATAATTGAACAGAATGCGAAACAAAACAATTCCAACTTTTGTTGATGTTGTTACAGAACTTTTCATTAAAACTCCTGGTATTTCCACGGCTATAATGAGTTGGACAATATTCATTATTTGGGAAAAAATAAACTGTTGAACCCTGTGCCAGAGCCAGGAAGTTGGATTCGAGAAATGAACTCATGTACCGACACGATTTCAATGCAATCAAAAGTTTGAAAGTCAAAAGCTTGTTAGAATAAAATTGACTTGATTCAACACAAGCTATAAATATATGTGCCCATAAGTGCTTCGAATGGAACACCCTGGAGGAAAAAATATATTATACAGTGTGGCTTTTTATAGTTACCCCTCTATTAACTTTCGAACGGTTTGATGAATACTACATTAATCTGAAAATTTCAAATGGGGGGTCAAATAACACATCGTTGAAAATGAAATTCGATTATCTTATTATCTTTTGTGATTGAGTAGAAGTAACAAACAATAAGTTCTACTAATGAAAGCAAGAGAAACAATAGCTGAACGATAAAGAGCAGTTGATTGTTAAAAGCTATGGCAAAATAAAAAGCAGATGAGAACAAGCATGTGAGCAAAATTTTATGAGCAAAAGCATTTGAGCAATCCACATGTGAGCATAATTAACGTAGGTAGCAAGCATACTGAGCCTGTATGTGGTTAGTGTCTATGACGTGAGTATATAGCATTAATAATGTGAGCTGTAAGATAACTAATTATACAAGTATTGCGCAAATAAACCGCAAGCAAGTGAACAACAATCAAATAACGACAAGCAAATAACAACCAGCAATTAAACACCTCGAAATTAAAAAATAAGCAATGAGCAAATGAGCAATAAGCAAATAATTAATGCGCAAATGAACAATAATCAATTGGTTGATGAACAATAAACAAATAGTCAATGAGGAAATGAGCAATACTCACCAACGAAGCCGCAACCAAATATTCAACACGTTATTAGTAGATAGTAGAAATTAAAGAGTGGGAGAAACGAATGGTCAAATAACAATTGTTAGCGTAGCGTCGCTTGAGCTCAGGCGTAGGCGCATATGGTGGGCAACATCAAACACAAAACTCAATCAATAAAACCTCTCAATTCCTGCTCTGCATTGAAGCAAGCAAAACAAATACATGCAAATATATGCAGAAAACCGTATGGAAGAGGGAGGTAAAATCAAAAGTATTCCTTTCGAATTAAATAAAATGTTTCTGTAGTCTTGTTTACAGGTATACACAAGTAAACCTAGTAGTTGTGACCCCCTTTTCCAAGAAAAATTACCGAATCTAACCTTTATTCAAAATACAGTATAAGGAAGCATACTCAACTTCAAATAGGCAAAATAATCATCGTTATACTTTAAAAAAAGAGTCCTAAGCAATTATATCAAACGATAATCACAGATATTTGTACTTTTATGTCTATTCAATGAAATCATTCAATATTATTATTATATCGAATAATGATTTCTGTAAAATGACGGTGAATCAATATTGAATATAACTAGTTCAGTTGCAAAAATAAAACAACTCTGTGAAATACATTGTGAAAAATACGCCCAAAAGAGTATCTGAATCAATACAAAAAAATATTGAGATTATATGCATTGTTTATCATAAAAATTATGAACTAAAAAATGATAAAATAAAAAACAGAGACAAGCCCATTGACATTATTATCATTGAAATGAAGACGATATTGACATGTGCGAAAAATCTGATCATTCAAAGACATTATCTAGAAATGGAAATGTTTTTGTACGGACTTTCATGTTTAGGCTGAACGCTTACATTTATCAAAATCAAACCACCATACACTTGCAAATTCTGAATGAAATGAATTAAACAACTTGACGTTAAAATTGATATACAGGCAACACCGGCCAATGAAGATTATCGGCGATACAGGCCAAGCTGTAGATGAAAATTAGAGACTCTTTCCACAGAAAATAAAAGATGCAAACAGCCCATACTACTTTTTATAAGATAGTTCGGTTTTAGCCCGAGCAAAATCGCTTTGTGGATTTTTTTAAAAAGGAATTAGTGAAAAAATTGCAACTTTTTTGTTTTTTTTGCGAATAACTCGAAGAGTATCGAAGGAATCTTTTTACAGTCGATAGAACTTTTGTAGAGAATTATTAAACACAAAATGGTTTTTTATACTACCAGATCGCTGAAAACTAGCCCATGATTTTCATAAATCTGAAACTGATAGTTGAAAACATGCGGTTCAACTGTGCGCATGCAAGATAGTTGCTGTCTGATGTATAGTTTTTGCACAATCGCATTATAAACAATGTAAGGGCAAATTTTAAACGCGCCGATTTAAGAGAAATCATGTTATTTAAATTCTTTAAATGGCATTTGGAAGTAGAGATCAATGTCTACAATTTGTTTATTTTGAATTTTCACCTTAGAGGTGGAAAATGTGTTGAAAATGTTACTGGAAGTTCCTCTAAATGCTTCAAAGTTCACCCGAAGTCGCCCGAACTCAACTCGAGTTAACTTCAGTGAGACTTCGGGTGACTTCGGACGCACTTTGAAGCGTTTTGATCAACTTTCAGTGAAAGGACCACGCACACATCTCATGGGGAAAAAGTTTTTCGGTGAAAATGACTGAATTTTTTGATATGTTGTAGCTAGAGCCATTCTGAGTAAAAATCTCCATTGGCCCAATTTGATCGTATCACTAGATTCAGCGCTAGCCCTTTTGATACGCACTATGCTTTTTAATGACAACCCCGGTATACGCACGAAATAGCGCCGCGTGGATACATACGGCGCTCGTATTTTGGCCACTGAGAACTATACGGCGCCGGCGCTCGTATTTTGGGTACCAGGAACTATATGGCGTTCGTATTTTGGGTACTAAGAGCTATGCGTCGCTCGTATATCAGGAAGAAAAAAAATAAAGAGGACATTTTCATAATACTTATTCAATATAATTTCTTTGTATGATTTCGAAGCCAGAGCAACACATAAGCCGACATTACATGTTTCACAGTGGTATCTGCTATCGCTCCGTTTTCTATTTTTGGAACAGACAACACATCATCTGACTACAGGTCGTGATGATTCTGAATGATTAGGAACTTTCTTTGGGAAGTGTCGAGGAGTCAATCGTAGAGGATGGTCCCCTGGCTTTCTTATGGGAAGAGTCGTAGTGTTGGAAGGATCAGAATATTTTTCGAATAGCTGCCGTATCATATTCAGTTGAAATTTTGAAAGTGGTACATTTTTTGGATTCTTCACACAAAAAAGAGCATGTGCATTTACTAAACACATGTCCAGAAAGTGGAAGAATAACTTCTTATACCATTTCAATGTTTTTCGTGTACAGTCTATCGAACTTATCACCATATCTGTCTGACCTACTCCGCCCATATTATAATTATAGTCTATGATACAATAGATTTTATTTTTGGTCGCCCTGTACTGTACTCAATCTTTTTTGTAGCACCCATACTGTAATCATGCATAATGGTAATCATATAAATTTCTTTCTTGTCCATACACTTCAAAACTACAGTAGATTCGTGGTTTCTGAAAGTTATTTCTTCCCGTTTCAGTTTTTCTGTCATAATAGGCATTAACTGTCTGTTTCCATTCATTGTGTAAAATATCAGCTAATAACGGACTATTATACCAATTTTCCTTATAGAGAGCGTGATGTTTTTCTAAATACGGTGTTATCATTGTTAGCACAATTTGTCCAGATTTTCCAATTATTTTATATTCGTCTGGCAACTCATCTAAGTCCGTTGCCGCTCCAGTATAAATAATAAAGTCCAAGCAACATTTAGATTTGCTATCACATAACATGAAGAGTTTGATTCCGAATCTATGCCTTGTTGAAGGTATGTATTGTCGAAACCCTACTCTGCCTTTGAACAGTACCAAACTTCCATCTAAACACAGATTTTTGTAGGGAATGAATAATGATTTGAATTGTTAGCGCATATAATTATTGAATACAAAAATGTAAAGTTTTCAGAATCAATAATTATCTATCTCTTCTCATTATAATTCCAAATATAGGCAGTTTTCTGTTCCTTGACATGAGAAAGGATATACTTATAAATGTATACATCTCTTCAACAGTAATATATTTCGGATTCCTATATTTCTTCTGAAAATCGCCATCATTATTTTGCAGATCATTCATGTGTTTGTTACATTCATCTACTATTCTCTGCGTGGATTCTTTTGTGAGAAATTGCTCCATAAATTCCGCTTAGGTTGATTTCTCTAAAAAATGAATAACGAATAACTGTAAAATTTTCAAAATGAAGCAAGCTCACCATTTAGTGTTTTGTTCGTGCATCCACTTTTTTGTGGATCAAATTCGCTTAAAACTGGTTTTCAATCAGCATTGTGAACCCATGTCCATTCCAGTTTTTTCTTCTTAATTTTCAATTCAGTTGCTTGTCGGTGAATATTATTATATGCAGGAAAGTTTTCCTCAATATCTACCTCGTTTTCAGATTCCTCCTCAACATCGTAATTTTCGTCATTACACTCTTCATTCGAAATAAAATCAAGGTTCTCTGATTCATCAAGCTCCTCGTCACTCTCAACACTTGAATAAACCAGTCCATCGACTTCCTGACCCTCCATAATCATATTTGCCATTTCTTGAAGTTCTTTCGCAGTCAAAATTCGACCTGTTCTTGAACTAACCAAATCTACTTATAATCTATCACACACACCCCAGCAAACAAATTTCTTACATTCCGAAAGAAATCGTAGGAATAGTACAGATCAGATGCGATTCTAATGTAAACCTGTCACCTTATTAGTCACCGCCGCCGGCCATGTCGAAGTTTTGCACTTATTTATAGGTATATCAGAGCCAGATTCGTACGGCGCTCGGCTTTTAAAAAACACGACTTTGAAATTATACGGCGAAACGGTAATGCGTATACATACGGCGCTCGGATCTAAAGGGCTAGAGAGCGCCAAATAATGAATTTTGTGATTTTCGGAGAAATTTTGCTGAATGAAAAAATATCAATATCTCATTCATATCCTATATTTTGTACATCTCAGCATTACTAAAATTTCAAAAAAATATTATTCTACAACACAGAATAAAAAAAATGCCACCTTTTCTCTACAGGGTTATAAACAATATACTCAATATTTCAGTGAATGAAATTCGCCTAATTGGTTATAAGTTGCTTGGGTTTATCATTGAGAATCAATTAGAATGGTTTGTTGATCGACCAAAATATAATTAAGCTATGAATACAGAGTGCTTGAAATAAGGAAGTGTTCATAATATATACAGGGTGGCTCATTAGTGAGGAAGTACAGTATCTCGCCTATCATGAGAAGTACGAAAAAAATGTTTCAGAAAAAGTAATATGGCTTTCTTTGTTGCTTGTTATAAAAACCGTTCGAAATAAACAGATTGTTTCTTCAAAACTGGGCAACACAAAACATCAATTTTTAATTAGACCACACTTCAACTATTCTTACTGTTGAACTGAGCATACGGAGAAATTTTTTTTCTCGAAAATTTTGCAGCGTTGTCAAGTGATTTGGATTAATAATATGCACATATAATATGGACCATTCCTTATTCCAAACACTCTGTATTCATAGCTACATCAAATTTTGGTCGATCAAAGAACCATTCTGATTGTTCCTCAGTGATAAACTCAATCAACTTATAACCTCGTAGGCGAATTCATTCGCTGAAGAATTGAGTATATATATTGTTGACAACCCTGTAGAAAAACAGTGTCGTTTTTTATTCTGTATTATGTAAAAATGTTTCTCGCGAATTTGAGGAATGCTCAGTCGCAAAGTATATTACATTTAAATGATATATTGATATTCTTTTTATTTAGCTGAGTTTCTCAAAAAATCACTAATTTCATGATTTGGCGCACTCTAGCGCCGAATCTAGTCATACGATCGAAATGGGCCAATCAAGACTTTCACTCAGAATGGCTCCATTTACAACATATCAAAAATCCAGCCATTTTCACCAAAACACTTTTTCCCATAAGATGTGTGCGTGGTCCTTTTCAATAAATTTCCCACCTCTCAGAAACCGTTTACAGAATTTGAAAACGACGATTTTCCTTAAATAGGTGCATCTTGCTAGATGTGCCCTTAAATTGTTTATAACGTGATTGTGCAAAAACTACACATCGGACAGAAAACATCTTGCGCACAGTTGAACTACATATTATCATCCATCAGTTTCCATAATCCATTAACTGTAAATAATTACTTTAATAATCTTTGAGATATTTCCAAAAAACCATGATAGTTGTATAAAAAATTCTACAAAGCGATTTTGCGAATACGAGAACTGGGGTGTTCAAACGAACTATCTTATGAAAATTAATGTAGGCCATTTGCGTCTTTCATTTTGTGGGACAAAAACCTCTATAGCAGGGTCTAATAGCAGTTTTTGTGGTACAAAATCATATAACGTACCTTGGCCGTGAGAGGGTTTTCGACTATTTCAACGGAACTGGATAGTATAACGGAATAAAAATAGACAGTTCATCCAATAAACCTTCCCTTGATGTAAAAAACTTCGAACAAATCAGAAGGTTTTTCCGCAGAGTACAAATAAAATCGACAAAGTAGAAGTACCCTTTTTTCCAAATATTTCCAACAAGTGGCAAAAATTAGTCAAACATTTTACGAAAACAACTACTTTCCTGGCTAATGCCACGACCAATATTGAACTACATCTGACAGATACTTGTGCAACTTTCTTCCAAGAAGACTTAATTGCAAGTGCTTATTGTAAATTGTTTGTTGCTTAGCTTCAGATATCGGTGAACCGGCGCTCTCCGTTAGAGCTATCCCCGTGGATAAAAATAGAAAGAAGATGAAAATGGAATGATTGTCCTTCATTCAGATGAGGATGACCACCTACATACATGTTTAGAAGTTCTTCCTTCCATTCAATTGTCATCTTAACAACTACTTGACTCGGCTGCAGACTCTAGGTCCCATCTCAAGGCAGTGAGTACGAATCTGGTGCTTGGCTCAATGCTGTCACTGTCGCTTTTCTTGAAACTTCAATGGACGATGAATCTTCCAGAATTTCTACGGGCTTACATTTGGGTTGATCGATTTGTGTGACTCATAAATGCAGATGGGGTTCTATCGTCAACAAAAGAAAGGAATCCATGGATTGAATTGTAAATTTAGTTCTGGAAATTTTTCAAAACAATCATCTGTTATTAATGAATTAATCAAGCAAACATTATTAACAGCTGATATTTCTACTATCTTAGAACCATTGGGAATTGTGATTACGGTAAGTAACCAGACGCGATGTATCTAATTCCTTCAAGCCATGGAAAACTTTAAGCCTGAGACTCCACCTACGTGGACACAGTTAGTTGCGGCGTTACATAATGATTCAGCATATTTCTCGATGTTGAATCAATATGTAACTGGACTGGACGAGCTGCAGTTTCAGCTGAACAATTGAAATTCACGAAATACTTAAGTTTGAGGAATTAATTCATCTTCCACCCTACCCTACCCTGTTGACATCGAAACTTCTGGCCTCTCAGTTGATATATGATATGATATATGATCGGTCATAAATAAGAATCGAATAGCAAAGACTAATCATGAAACAACGCAAATAAAAAGGAAATGCTGCACTCATTTCCTGCAAATAAAACTATTAATGAATTATTACGTTTCAAATAGTCACAAGTTCCGCCATATATCCTTCCAATTCAATATCAAGCAACTCCAACTCGAGTTCGTTCTCATGTTGCTCCATTGATAGAGGCAAACATCGTTATAGAGTTTTCTGAGAGAAAAATAGCACCAAAGACTCAACAACTCCATCAGACCTGTTGTACAGAGCACTATCAAAACACTTGGTTTTAAAAGGTGGAAGAATTATTGGCAATACTTGCTTTATGAACAGTGTTCTCCAGGTTTTATTCAATAGTTGTTTTTTTAGAGAATTTGATAAAAGATCGTACATGAATGAGGGATATGAATTCGAGTAATTCTAGTATTGAAATGGCTCTGATGAAAGCTTCTGCAGAGGTGATCAAAGATATATGGTCAGATGACTTGTAAGATCATGTATTTGATACAGTTCTTTTGAAAGTTCAGATTCAAAAGTTCGCACCTTGTTTTATCGATAACGCCCAGCAAGATTTTCAAGAGTTTCAACGATACCTGTTGTGTATCCACATGGAGTCGCCAACAAAATTACTGAGAAGTCAAAACACATTTCGAAAGAGATCGAGGAGAATTTGAGTAAGTCTGAAAGAGCTAAAGAACTATGGTCGAGATTATTGGGGATGGAGAACTCCAAGATTGTAGATTACTTTGTTGGCCAACTGAAATCTACATTAAAATGTACATATTGCGGTCATTGATCAGTTACTTCTGAACCATTCTAGAACCTTTTCTCACCAATTCCACCAAAAATTTGGTTTAATTGAGTAAATCGTGAGATTTAATTGCACATCTTCACTTCAGAACCAAAGTACCATTAATCTGGCTAAACTATACTTCTCTACGGGATTTTAAAAGAAAGAAATCAAACAATTCCTGAAAGTTTTACATGAAAAGGTGCTATCGCCACGAACTTTGAAGGGAATTCCGACTCATCAGCCAAAATTATTCAGACGTAAGAATTATTCATAAATAGAAGATATTGTGAATTTTATTGAGGGCGAGTTTTGAATGTTACTCCATTTGCGACTTATCCATATCTGATAATAAAATAATGACCGGATTGTGTACTTTTCAATTTTTCACGTATTTTTTTCAGCATTAACAAACATTAAACCCATGATATTTCAAAAACTATTGTTTAACTGATGAGACATTGCCATTTGAATTCCAAATACTGTTTTCATCTATTTGGGCATCATTACATTTCCAAAAATATCGAAATAGCGTTATATCAGTAAACTGTTTCATTCAGTAAGTTGTTCATTTCAGCATGATGTACTTTTCGATAATTATAATAATAAACGATTTTATTGGTAGAAACATAGAAAATCAAACATGGACCATGAATTATACAGATCTACCAAAAGGCAGAGTCGACCTTGAAAAAAAAATTAAACATAAAAATGAAACATTAAGAAAATACAATAATAGACCAATACAATTCAATAATTGAGCCTAGGTTGAAACAAGAAATAACGCATGAAATAATATTAATAAAAAAAAGTATTATTTAGAATTGCTCATATCAGGAGAATATCCGTCAGAAAGTCATATCACAAGTACGAAGGATATTTTTTTAATGTGTTTTGAAACTCAGTATGTTCATTCTCTTCAGGGCTTCCGGAATTCAGTTGTGAAGCTTAGTGATTGTGTATCAGAAAGAGGACCGATATTGAGCTGAGGTGTGAATGGGTGGCGTTAGCCGAGATTAAAATCGTACATTGACTTATGGATATCGGTCCGGAAAGTGATCTTTCGGTATAGATAGGGGTGAAATATTATAGTTTAAAAAACTAAAGAAAACGCTTCATTTCCAACATGTACTAAAAAGTGAAGAATAATAATTGCCACTGTTATTAATCAAATGTTAAAGAACCGTGGGGTGCTTGACATAAGTTTTCTTGAACTATTCTTCTATCACTAAAATTTCACAACACTTCAAGAATGAGCATTCTAGAGCTCAAGAGAACATTGTCACCGGAATCATCACTACATGCCAAATCATTCGGACGTTCAAAGATTCCGTTACATGTATACCTTAGCTGATGAAAGCGTGTTAAAAATATATTTTACATTTCTGATGTTTTGGCATTGGCTGCTATGGTTATCAGCCACGAGTTCGGGCTAGGCTGTTTTACAACTCATTACGCCACTTTAAAAGCAGCACTGTTAATTTATAACGCGACAGTGAATCGAGGAGGATCATTCCCAGCCGGCAACAAGATACGATCATTCAGAAAAATTGTAAAAGCTCGCCCCGGCCGTGAACCGAACCTGGGACCGCCATCTACTGCGCTAATCCCCGCCCAATTTTGACCTAAAAGTCGGAATTCCGAGATAAAAGTCGCAATTCCGGAATATAAGTCGGAATTCCAAGATAGAACTACGAATTCCGAGATCAAAGTCTGAATTCCGAGATGAAAGTCGGAAATCCGAGATAAAAGTCAAAATTATGAAAACAAAATTATTTTAAAACAGTTGGCCCTTCCACGCTTTCGTAGGAAAGAGTCAAATAATTCATTTTTGAATATTCTCCACTACTCTCCGACTTTGAAGTGGGAATCTGAAAAAAAATCCAGTTTGAAAACGCGGTATGATACATCAAAAATCCAGAAATGATTGAAAATAAAGTAAAAGTCGGAATTCCGAGATAAAAGTCAGTTGTCCGAGATAAATGTCGGAATTCCGAGATAAAAGTTGGAATTTCGAGATAAAAGTCGGAATTCCGAGATTAAAGTCGGAATTCCAAGATGAAAGTCAAAATTAGGATAACAAAATTATTTTAAAATAGTTGGCCCTTTCATGCTTCCATAGAAAAGAGCCAAATAATTCATTTTTAAATATTCTTCACTACTTTCCAACATTGAGGTGGGAATCTAAAAAAAAAATCTGTTTGAAAACACAACTCGATACTCCAAAAAGCCAGAATTAAGTGAGGATATTTAATAAAAATAAGGTGTCCTTTCTACGCCTTCGTAGTCAACAACAAACCCGAAAGATAAAAAATTTCTGAACCCAAGCGTATCGCTATATTTCTTCTCAGATGATCGCAGCCCTAATATCATATGAAAAACAAAAATATTCTATAATAATCCTAGGGGAATGCCGAGAGTATAAAAAATTCCCAGTGATTTTATTTTCCGAATCTTCGATAACAAGTGAGTAAGAGATCGAACCTAATCCAGTTGTAATTCGGAATGACATATTAACAGCAGTTTGTCTCTTTCATATTATTGTCTGACTTGTCAAATGTAACATATAACTTTATTATCATCTGACAAATTGCCATAGCATTCTCACAGTCGTCCCGATAAAAACAATATTCTACGAGTGATGATATGGAGCAGAAGTAATTTGATAGAGTACAAACGTGTTTTCTTTCGTGAACACGCTCGTCAAGAATAAAATGTGTAATGGGTATAACGTATTCGAACAAAGGAAACTCAAACCAACAAGAGATAATTCCTGAATAACACACACCTACCCAATATGATCGAATTAAAATGATCCAGAATAATTTCTCGATGACTTGTTTTCTTTTTCAGACAATACAGAAACTACTTACTACCAATTACGAAAAATTTCACTGTGCTCTTCCCAACGAACGATGTGGAGAACTGATATGGATGTAATTTGTAAATTTGGACAAAAATAATTACCCTTTGTGTATGTAGAACACCTGCACAGCCAGTTTCCTTTTGCTTCAATAAACACGGTAATGAAACTGGTGAAATAAAGTTAAATTTTAGCATGACTTCCAATAACAAATAACAGAATCAAACATTATTTGCATGATGGTTGAAGTAAATGTTGGAATG
Organism: Chrysolina oricalcia; assembly: GCA_944452925.2. Classification (NCBI taxonomy): domain Eukaryota; kingdom Metazoa; phylum Arthropoda; class Insecta; order Coleoptera; family Chrysomelidae; genus Chrysolina; species Chrysolina oricalcia. The sequence continues at coordinate 24,698,323 of OX101816.2, forward strand.
CTGGTGTTGAAAAAGGTTTTCGTGTACGCTAACACAAAGTTGTTTTGGGCATGAATTACATTCGAGCCAAATGTATCAATGCCTGGTGAATGGCCAATTGAAGAAAAGTTACCACGAACAATCATAGAACACTGAACATTGACTGATTATCGATTTTTTAGTTAGATATTGTATGCAGAAGGCGTGGTCTGTCATCAAAACATAGGTTTGTTGTTTCATACATTGGCACATCTTCAGAGATTAGCGAACCATATAAATAATAATAATAATAACTGGTCTTTATTTTTCCTGGCGGAGTTTAGCTGAGCAATTCTTCCTCAGGTGTTTTTCCACATGATAGACGTGTGCTATTCCAGTTTTTCGTAATTGGTCATGGTTCACTCTATAGGTGATATGGAGCTAGAAAAAGTAATCTCTCCCATATTCCAAGATAGCAACGCACCTTTGCGTCGCATTTCCTTTGCAATGTTGTAGTGAGCAGGAATACTGGCGTCTGGAACTTGAAATCATCATCTGGCCTTGAAACAAACAACCAAATAAAGGATACGAAGAGAAAACCTAGTAGGCTGGTGTGTGAGCCCGGTTGGGGTATTCTGCGAACTCATTCAAGCTTTCGACTGTGTCAACCATCGGATACTATTAAATAGGTTATATGATTATGGAATTCGGAGGTGCTCCGTTAACGTGGATACAGAAGTTTATTGAAAATAGATGCCAGTATGTGTACACAAGGAATAATGCAGTGGATAGAAACAATAAGGTCAGATCGAACTATTCATTGGTGAACGATGGTGTACCACAGGACTCAATTCTGGGACCTATGCTGTTTTTGCTGTATCTGAAATGAAATAGATGACATTTCAGACAGAGCCTATTTCACTATGTATCATGTCTAACAAAGATGACTCAATACTAGAAGAAGAGTGCAAAGAAATAGTGAATGATCTATTTACGTGGTGTTGCTCAAATAATCTATGTTTCAATGCAAATAAGACTAACATGATACGATTTCATACGAGACAAATTAACTGTGAAACTTGTGAGATCAAAATTCGCGATATGGCAATTACAAAAAGAGACAATGTGAAGTTTCTTGGTATACAATTAGAAGAAAAATTGGAGTGAAAATTTAATATAAAAAATGTCATCAATGTCATACTTGATTATAATATCGAAAAAATCCTAAACAATAGACAAATCATCATGTACTATCATGCAGAGATTGAATCTTGAATTAGATATGGCATTTGTCTTTGGGGAAATTCGACTCTTTTTCCAAAAAATCTTTATCACACAAAAACGAATACTACGCCGCATGGCTGGAAAAATGGCATTTGTCTTTGGGGAAATTCGACTGTTTTTCCAAAAAATCTTTATCACACAAAAACGAATACTACGCCGCATGGCTGGAAAACCTGCATCATACTCGTGTAGATCATTATTTAAGGATTATATTTTTGAAATGTCACTATAAACTATAACTATAACTATAAACATCGGAATGAATTCACAACTAATTTTCCTCATCACAATTTGAATACAAGGAAAACAAATCAACTATATGTGCCACTTGCTAGGCTTGAAAATAATAAGTGTTTGGGGCCTGAAATATTTAACTCTCTTCCTACCAGAATCCAAAGCTGTGCCAATATGTACCAATTCAAAAAATCATTGAAAACTTCACTGTAAGAAAAAACATACTGTTCATTGGAAGAGTTCTCTTCAGATCAATAATAGTATATAATTTAGAAATATACCATATTTCACATGAATCCAGACTGGGCCATAATGCTGGGTAGTGATTCTATTATTTCACTGTTAGCTTCAGGGAAATTGTTTATTAGTTATTAGTAGGTACTTTACTAATTTTAAGACTGTTCCCAATTTTATGTGCTGTAACTGTTAGTTTTGTTAAAAAAATTGTTGTTATTGTTAAAATTGTTATTTCCGTCAACCGATTGCACCCATACGTGCAACCCTCGGTAGTCTTCGAGATACTTGTGTGAGCTAGGAAAGACGCAGCCCTTACCTTCTAACGTGTGATGCCATGCACGAGACCAATGACCATGCGAGGCTTTGGACCCTCGACCCTTCGCTCCAAAGGCGAACGTTCTACCAGCACGGCCACCACGGCCCACCACGCCACCACGCAACCACGGCCACCACGGCAGTTTACTTCTAGTTTTAATGTGATTGTGTTTGTGATCTACACTAAGACTGACTATTCCTATACAATGTACTATTGCCCTTAAAAAAAAAATAATAATAAAAAAAACAATTTTATACGATTAAAATAAGGAGAAACGTAACATACAAGGACCAGGTAGAGAATATTGTTGAGATTCCAACTCTATAGACCGTCAGATAGTCATTGATTTACGTTCCCCATTTTCGCAAACAAACCTCGAATAGGGTTGAAAAGTATATCGATTTTGTGTAAAATGGAGGGAAATTCATGAGTGGCTCCTGGGAAGCACATATGGAAAATTCGATTTCCAGAACAGAAATAAAAGTATGTTGCCCATATTTTCACGCGGGCCGTGTTCGCCTACTGATTGACTAATAGAACCTGGCTTCGGGATACCAAAGGCTTGAGTATTGCAAGTGGCTAAAGGGTTAAAATGGGGGCGTAATCTTGTAGGGAAAAAATCGAGATTTTAACAGATTTTCTCACACAAGCCCATCGAAACTATGAAAACCTACATCGTCACTAGACCGAAAAACATAATGGCTTGAGTGGCGCGAATTGATGAGTAGATTTCGTCGTGGGAAAATTTAATGGAAATTCTTTTCGATTTTTCCATATGTTCTCCCCAGGAGCCACTCGTAAATTTTACTCAACATCGATGTACTCCTCAACCCTATTCGAGGCTTCTATGCCAAAATGATGCACCTAAATCTGTCACTATCTGACGGTTAATTGAAGAAAAAAATATTCAAACACGAAAACACTCAAAATAGTGAAATGAGGATGCAGTTTAGGGATTGAAAACGGTTTTTTGCAATTTGTGGCGAAACGTGACCTCTGAGCGGAAAATGTTTAAAAAAAATACCAAAAATTTTGGTATTCAACACTTTTTGACATAACCTAACACTAACCGTCAAAATGGCGAAAAAATAATTTTTCAGTATTTAATATTTTTCTCGCGTGTAAATGATTTAATCTACAGAAATTTTCTTGAAAATATGTCTTTTTGGTTGTGATGAGCATGGTTTTCCACAATTCAGGAGACGACTAGTTTTTGAGCAGTGTACATTTTTCGAAAATAATACCCCTATCTTCCACGAACAGTTATTGTCTTGGTGATTTTTTGTATTTTTTTCGAAAAATGTACCTAACTCGAATCAGTATTCTGAATTGCAAAAAAATCTTGCCCATTCGACACCAAAGAAGACAAACGCTAACAAATTTTCATGTAAATTAAATCATTTATACGTGAGAAAATAATTGTATCATGAAAATTTAGTTTCTCGCCATTTTGATGGTTAATTTGGGGTTGTGTTGAAAAATGTTAAATGAAAAAGTTTTCAATTTTTTATTATCTACAAATTTTCTATCGACAATTTTTCGCTGAGAGGTCACGTTTCGCCGCAAATCGGAAAACACCATTTTCATCCTCATTACACCATTTTGAGTGTTTTCTTGTTTATAAATCTTTTTTTTCTCAAAGTTGGAACGCCAACAACATTTTCCACCTGGTCCTTGCCTGTAACCTTTTTTTTAAACAAAAATTATAGACACTAGGATTTCCTCATCGGTGGAAGAAACATTGAGCACAGATGAACTAATAGTTCATTTCTGAGGGAATATAAATGTGAAACGATATAGCACACAGCAGTATTCGAATAAGAAGCATCCGTTATCTCGGAAGTCTATGAAAGAATGTAGATACAAATCAGTAAAACGCAAAGTCGTCTCCACAATTTGAGATATAATGGACTTCTACCACAGGTTAAAGAATGTAGAGTTCAACTCTCTATTCACAATAATTGCTCGATTCACAATGTTTGGCAATTTTTGAGGAATGAACAAAAATAACATGTAATTTGTACATCGATTTGTGAAGCAGTCCTTTGCAATTGATGAAAGTATAGAAGACAAAGGCCATAGTACTTACGAAGAGATGTTGAGTATGTTCCTATTGACGGTGAACTGATAATAACCAACCCCTCAATCGCTCAAACTACCAACCCCTTAACCATCGAACTCCTGGTAGGATTGGTTCAAGGATGATGATAATAACCCTTATAAACACTTGAAGAGTACGAAAGCGTAGAAGGGCCACAACTAATTTTATTTTCTTTTAGAAATAAATTCCGACTTGCAACGACTTGCAAATCGGAATTCAGACTTGCAACTCAGATTTCCGACTTGCATCTCGGAATTCCGACTTGCATCTCGGACTTTGGATTCATATACAACTTTCTCATTCGAATTGAATCTTTTGTTTCGAATAATATTTTGATAATAAAAATCATATAATAAACAGGGTGTCCCACGAATATTAGGACAGGGAATATCTCGGAACTTGAAAGTAGTGGAGAATTGTTATTTGGGATTCTGAATGAACGCAATTGGTGCAGCTTTTTTGATATTATGTTACCCAATGAGATTTTTGTTTTCGGTCACGTGACATCAGATTCAAAATAATTAGTGGGACAACCTATATATTTTGGCATTTTTATGTTCCTCCTTATAAAACAATTTCAACAAATTGTCATACTTGTAGTCTGGAACGATTTCTCCAAGAAATATAGGTACTTCAATATCCTTTGTCCCACGACGTTTTCAATAATAATAATATAAATAATATAATATACGGGGCGTCCCAGACCTTTCAAACCAGCAAATATTTCAGTTATTTGCAGAAAATAAAAATTTAAAAAACTTTTGTCATACGAGATAATAATCTCTTTCGTGCAGCATAGCAAAAACCACCCCCTGCCAAACAACCCTCGAAAAACCACCCCTTACTCTTGTTCTTCAAATTGCAACCCTATGCCTGTTTTTGTTCAATAGTTCATTGCACTTTTCCGTCAATGATATAATATCATAGTAGCAGGAATGGCATACAGAATTAGGGGGAAATAAAAAGACACAAATGAAATAATAATTTAAAAGCTCATCTGCGTTTTGAATAATACATTTCACTACAGAACGTGTTCAAAATGTTGTTCAGCACTTGTCATACATGCTTCGAGTCGCCGAATCAGTGCGCGAGTACAGGAAGCTCTAATCATTTCAGAAGTACCTAATGGTATCACAAGCCTCTGATATTATCTGTATCAAATATTCAACAATTATTGTTGGAGTTTCGAGTACCACTCATTTCAAATATCCCTGTAGAAAAAAGGCCAATAGCATGAAATCTGGAGAACATGCAGGCCATTGAACAGGCCCACTATTTCCAATCCAACGGTCTTGAAAGATATTACTGAGGAAAGTAGTAACTAGTTATCATGGTCATGTGCAGGAGCATCATCTTGTTGCCACATTTGTTGTATTTCTTCGATTGGAGTATCTTCTAACAGTACAGCAATACAATTTTACAGTGGGAGTTATTTTGTGACCATGTCGTTTAACAGTGGCAAAATTTTATTGAAGAAGTTGGGAATGTCTTGGAATAAAATTTGAATGTGAGCAATGCCTGCCATTCGTCTTTCGAAATATGTATCTGAGTCCTTGGTGTGCATGCATTTTGAAAAGATTATACCTGTAATGTTTGCAAATTCTCACTGATCCCAATATCCACCGCTAATGCATGAACTGAAATATGAGGATGTACTTCGGCGTAGGCCAAAAACAATTCTAAAATTTTTCTCAGTCCTCAGTGATCCCGTTCGCATTGTGTTTTCTACATGAGAAAAAGTATTGCGACCTGTTTGTCGACGACCAAGAAAGCGCTGCTTATACATCCTCTCTGCGACCTTTTATTCTTGTGGCATTCACCAAAAGCTAAAAGCATATCAACGTATTCGTTTGTAGTGAAGGTGATAGGCATTTTGATATTCAACAACAGTATGACGACTGATAACAATTTGTGATCCAGATACTGTAGGAATAAAAAAAAGCACAAAAAGTTTACATTTCGTTGTCTATTTTTCTTTATCATCCACTTTTTCTTGTCTCCACAATGAGGAACAATTAATTCAGCTAAATTAACACATTTTATTATTATGATATATCGTTGAATAAGAAATAAAAAAGATTGTGAGTTGAACAACAATAAACATGAGGGTGCAATTCCAAACACTCAAGTTAGGGTTGATTTCTCGGAGATAATTTGCTATGTGGTGGATTTCTCTACACTATTTGGAAAGGCTTGTGGTCACATGATTTTTCAAATTTGTTTCCTGAGTAAATAACTGAAATATACTGCTGGACTAAAAGCTCAGGGACACCCGGTATATGTATCGATATAATATATATATGAATACGAATTGTAAATCAGAATTTCGAGATGATAGTCGGAACTCCGAGTTGCAAGTCGGAATTCCGAGTTGCAAGTCGGAATTTATTTCGAAATGAAAAAAAAGTAGTTTTGGCCCTTCTACGCTTTCGTAGAAGAGTGTACCCAACAGCATAGCCTGTGCGGGTAGAGGACGGCTATTATTGTATTAGCTGCCGTGAAGCTCCAAGCCGACTTACTGATTATTGGTGTTGTAACTACTGTTTAGCTGCAAGAGAACTCAGAAGGCCAACAGCACTCCGGGTGGTCGGTGCACACTTCAAGCAAACACCAGACATCTAGGCAACTCACATCGCACTTGCTTCACAACAAGGAATGCGGTCGCCTACCGACACCGATGCAGTTTAGAAAAAATCCCTTACACACTGGATTAGAACCGGGTCAGTTGCTAGCGGAAGCTTCATTCAATGGCAGACACATCGAACATACGTCCATGCTTCGAACCGCTGAGCGACCGGCCACCACTAATGGCTAAATGCATCCGTTATTGTGATACAATCTGGAGGTTTTAGAACAGCAAATACCTTATTCTCGCTGGTGAATATGTTTTCAGCGTCTGTAGGGTATCTTGTGCTTTGTCTTTTTATTCAACTTGGTGGAATATCTTCTCCCACTTACAACCAATTGCATCCCAGATATTTATTTCGTAGTATATTCCACAAGAGGGTCGTATTATGTTCCCATCAACCATTTGAAATCGAGTTTGTTGAAAGGTTCAACTGAAATGTGAACCGAATTTCTAAGAAAGGCGCTCCAGCTCGGAAAATTCAATTAAAAGTAAATCGGATTGAGTTTCTCGATATATTAGTTATTTGGAGATTGCTTCGTATTATTTCCTGTTTCATTTAGTATTTCCTTTCTCGAACTGTGGAGAGCTAAATAACAAATTGAGGAAGTTCCCAGAAATAAGCTCTCGCCCAGCAAACTACTCTATTTCATCACCAGTACTTAGGATATATTGTACTACTGATAATTGGATGACTCACTTTCTGATTGCGGAATTTTCTTTTGCGGAGTAATATTAGAAATAAGTTGGATTCAAACTTGACGATTCTTGCTCGAAGAATTGCCCGAATTGTATATAGCAGGATGAATGAAAATCTAATACATGATCCGACTAATTTATTATTGCACTTGATTTTGTGTATAGTTAACGAATAACAACACTATACTACCATCATTTGATTCTCAATTATTCCTTCAGTATTCAGGGTGGCCGGACGAAAAGTTTCCTTCGGACTTAAGACGTTTCAGGTGAATATTTTCAAAAATTATTGGACTCATCAATTTTTGATGTAATGAAGTCACTTTATTTTGAATGTTATAACTCCAAACACCTAGAGGATGATATTGTTGAAGTGAATTTCAGATTAATCTTGGGATCCTATTAATTTCTATCAAGTCAATGCCTAGCACTCCGACTCGTTAAACTAACATTCCTTCTTGCAAGACAGCATCTGTGCCGCCCTGACTCACAAATCCCAACGCTCAAGGGTGGTAGATTGTGGACACGTAAACTGTCCACGCAGTTTGGACGTGAATTTTGAATTACCAAGTAAATGGAAAGCCATTTACATGGTAGGTAAGGCGGCATTATTGGGTGTAAACATGAGTTGAAGACTGCGTGAACAGTTTACTCATCTGGTCAAGGGCAGCAAAGATGTCTCCTGCCTCACCTGACATAACTGGGGAGTGGGTTGCCACTGGTTTCACGCCCAGAGCCCCTGCGTATGAGGTTCCCGCGCGGACAGCGCCAGAACCTACTGGTTTCGGCGTCGACTCCTGGCCGACGTTGGTATTTCTAGCAGGGGGCCCCTGCTACCTGAAGTATTGACATTTCTGCCGATTAACTTAGGGAAGCATGGGCACCCCTTGTAGATGGCCGCGTGGTCTCCCCCGCAGTTGAAACACTTGGCCGGCTCTGCGCGTGGCTTAACGCACTCGCAGGTCCAGTGCCACCCGGCACACTTTACGCAAGCCGAAACTGCTTGGCAGTTCCTCTGAGCGTGGCCGAACCTCTGACAACGGTGGCACTAGCCTACCGAGCCTCTTGGTTTCTTAGGTCCAGTTGAAATACTTATGTTCAGTATTTCGTATAACTTGTATATGTTCCTTTCTGATTTTGGTACTAGAAACAAAACCAGAGGCATGGGTTAATGAAAATGGTTGTATAACCGGGCCACTGTCTCCGGATTGAACTCCATCTCCAGAAGTTCATCCTCGATATCTTCAGTTTTTATGTACTCGGAGACGCTTCTCAGGATCACCGTGAAAGGTTTGTCGTCTGGGAAGCTACAAGTATGGTGAGGCACCTTACCCTCTATCAGCAGGTGCGTTAAATCGCATCGAGGTAATCTTGATCGGTAGAGGGTTGGACCCTAATACCATCCTGCACGTTTTTGGCTTTTGTAAATTCAATCTGTCTTCGTGCACTCTTGGTTGACTTTGACCCAGCAGTCCTTCTGCTGGATCGTTATGGGCGGGATTGCAGAATGTTTCTGCTTTTTGATACCAGTATTAGTATTATTTACGTCCTCATTGTTGTTAGAAACGGGTTTCCATGAGGGACCTGGTCGGGGCTCGGGCATTGACTAGACAACAGTAATATTGCCCTCGTCTTCAAAATTCTCAGAGACATTTTGTCGACTTCCGGACCAGGAATTAATTACAGACCCGGAAGCGACTGGAGCAGGCTTATTTTGGTCGTCAAGGTCCAAGTCGTCTTCAATTGTGCGCTTTTGCGCTGTCGGTTGGGGTTCGGGGGACGTCGGCAATGTTCGTATTTCCGAAACATCGGACGTGGACCCCGTTGAGTTAATCTTCGTATACCAAACTTCTTAGGTCTAGAAGCAGGAGCAACGGGAAAAAGGCAAGGAAAGTCTTCTTTTGTAGAGCTCAAGCAAATGCTCTGATCGTCACCATTGAGAACTCTTTCCCAATCAGCGGGTTTAACATCAAAGCAGATAAGAAATTGCTTCAGCAAACGTAGAAGCTCCCTTTTATCCGCATTTTCGAGGTATTCTTCAAGCATCTGAACAAGCTTTGATAAATAATATAAGCAAAAGTATGCTAAAAGTTCAAAAACTCACAGTATAACTGTCACTGTCAGAGTGACAGTCTGCGCAGATATCAAACGTTCCTCCAATCACCGTAGGGATAATTCCCGAGGCTTCGGAGGATTACTTAGCTGGAAACTGGACTTCTTATTTGTGGTTTGGCATCGCATCCGCCAGATATTTTCTTCAAAAATCGCAAAATTGTCTGCAGCGTGTGGCATACCTAGCTATTTGTTTGCTCGTTGCTATGGTACTTGACAACGACGTGACGACTGATGACTTTTCAGATTAATGTTGATCAAAGTTATTCATATTGCCCTGAATGAGTTTTTAGTAATTTTGACGTTTAGTTTGTCAGATTGAGACTTGTCAATTTCTTTTATTTCATGTAATTGATACGTTTTTCCAATGAAGTCTATTCAACAAATCGACAACAAAACCAGTTACAACTAGTTATGGGCCCAGGCTCGAATAAAGTCGTTTCGTGAAAGTAAAAGTTGTTAAAGACTCATTTTCAAAACGGATTTAGCAAAGCATATAAAACCATTGACCGGTGAGTCAGACTGGCCGATGTGGAAAAGCAAAATCAGGGATCTCCTCGATCACCATGAAGGAGCGTTGAATGCAATTGATGGAAAGCTAGTGAAAGTTCCGCCACTGTCACAGAGTGCTACAGAAATCCAGATCAAATAGCACAAAGAGAAGTCTGATCTGTACCATAAAGAAAACAGTTATGCCAAATCGGTGATCACATCTTCAGTAAGTGATTCAGTCTACCATAAAATTATGGATAAATAAACAGCTCACGAGGCTTGGGATGCACTGAAACAGCAGTTCGAAGCTACATCACAAGACCAGTAATTCAAAGTGTGCACGGAAGTTTTTGCTTTTGTATGGACTCTAGGAGATGACGTTTGAGGAAGAAGAAAAGACGTTCGATGAGCTGACAACTCAGTTGTGCATGTATGAAAGGAACTTTATCACATGTACAGACAGTGAGAAATTGGTTCAAGAAGCGCTTTTTGCAAAAGGAAAAGTTAAAAGCTTCAACAAGAAATTACCAAGAAAAGTGATACTTGCAATTACTGCAGAGACATAGGGCACTGGGTGAGACAATGCAGAAAGTGGATAGAAGATGGAAGACCGGTCAAAAGTGAGAAAGCTAGAGTTCCAAGAAGTTCAGCTGAAGCCACCACAGTAGCACTGATGTCTTCTAGCAACGATGTCAGCATGGCGGAGACAAATTAAACAGAATGGTGAATAGACAATGTGGCAACAAAGCACATCACTAATTGTTCGAAAGATTCTGTTAGTTTTGAACAATTTGAAGGGACTTGTACCATAAAAGCCGCTGGACGAGAAACTCTAAATACGATCGGAATAGGTACTGTAACTGTGATGTCGACATTAGGAGACAAATGTCAAGAGATAACTTTGAATGACGTATGGTACGTTCCGTCTGTATCTGGAAATTTGTTTTCTGTTTTGGCCGCCCATGATAAAAACAAAAGCAGTAAATTAATTTTATTGCCCAAAGAATGGCGGTTTGAGATTGATGGGAGTAAAGTACTACAGGGAATTCACAAATCAGAATAAACCTTGTATAAAGCAGAAATAAAATCAATGGTACCAGAGCATAGAGCTGAGGTGTTTGTAATCGAAGCAAATCGTTCATTGTTACAGCTTTATCATAAAAGATGGGGACATCAGAATAAACGTCACGTCAAGAAATTGCTTGAAAGTGAATTGGGAATCAATGTCAAGCTTGACGAAAATCTGTGTTAGCCATGCATCTATGGCAAAGCCTATCGACAACCATTCGGTACAAGAATAACGGCGACAAAACTAGGCGAACTGATATCGTCGGATGTATGTGGACCATCAGACGAGTCTTTCCAGAAAAAGCGGTATATAGTCTGTCACTTTAAACAGTGGTAAATTCGATCTTCGTGGATGGAAGTACTCTTTCAAAGAGAGTGTCAAAACTGACTTCTTACCAGAAAAATTATTACCAGGTCTCATTTGGGATAGGGTGTGTAATACACTTGATTTACATTTTTAATGATTGAAAAATATTAAAGTCGATGTGATTACCAAGAGAGTGATTACCAAGAGAGTTATTTTGTCAATTGCTCAAAAAATTTTTGACAATATTGGATTCTTTTTCCCAATGCAAATCTGTCCTCGAATTTTGCGTAAAATGACATGGATTCTGGAAATTGGGTGGGACACGTAGGTTCCACAAAATATTGAAAGCCAGTTTTCAAAGTTTTCAAACATTTTAGAGTAAAATTTTCAATATGAAATTATATATATATATATATATATATATATATATATATATATATATATATATATATATATATATATATATATATATATATATATATATATATATATATACCAATATCGCTGAATTTTAGAATTTTTTTCATGTCAATATTGCATTTTAAATATTTTGTCAACATGTTCTCAATATTGTACCAATATTCCACTAATATAGGTGTGCTACTTGGGATATAAGGCTTATACAATGCATTTTTGAATTTATACGCCAGAAATCTATCTGTCTTTGGATAGCATTATTCACAAGACCATATTTTTGGTAAATATGGAAACATCAAGATATAATTTCATGAACTACATACATCATTTCAATAAACTGAAATAAAATCAGTCTGACTATTTAACCCATCGTGGTCAAACTGCCGTATTTGATCGCGGTACTCACACTTTGGGTTGATTCTACCTTGACAATTTAAAAAAAAAAAGTATTTTGACTAAACAATCAGTCCAAAGTGGTTTCAAAAATAACTGAACATGTTTTAAACATTGTAGATAATTATAAACAAAAAATGTATTTTCACGAAATAATATGTAGACCAGTTAAAAAAAAATCATAAAGAGGCGAAGACTAAAAAAAAAAAGTTACTGTCATCTTTGTGTAACGAATCATTTCGTTCGGCAAAAAAAAAATCTATCAAAATCGTTAGGACGAATGTTGATTTCTCTTCTCAGAATATTTTGGGCAGTATAAAACTACTTTTTCATTCCGTAGGAGGCTCCCTTGAGTGTGAAACTCAGTTTCTGGTACGTTAATGGTTGTGAAACGGCCACAATCTCAAAATTAAGGTTGAAATTGAGATTTTTGATCTGTCTGCTCTGTCGTGAGCATTGAAAAATCTACTACGAACAACAGCGGAGGGGTCTATTCTTGCAATATTAATGTTTGGCGATTACAATTTTTTTGTTTTGCAGTCATGCAATTTTTTCTAGCCCATAACATAACGTAATCGGCGTTCATTCCGTAGAATTAAAGAAAATTATCGATTTTTTCTTCGCATGTTACATAAAACAGTTCCACTAGTTCTGTTCCCCCACCCTTTGGTTCACGATTTATATATACGAGCTCATATCCCTATAGTGATAGGTGGAATTTGAGGGGTTTTCATACTGCTGAGTGTGAACAAATTGAGACACAAAAAATACGTTGTGGTCTCCTGGTCTATTTTGTTACTGCATACATTCAAGAATAGACCCACTTGATGTGTTTCATTTGTCTGTAGTAACATTGGAGACACATCCTTGCAATAGAAGGAACAGCTCTGTAACTCGTTTCTTCACAACAATTCCTAATTTCTTTAGATCTGATGACTTCACCGTCACTTTGATGTGAACCTAATAAATATAGGAAATAACGAATAAGTAGTTGAAGCACCACCCAAACAACAGAAAGACCTACAATTACACCAAACAAATTACAAAGCTCTGCATTTCGATTACACATGGTGTTTGATTGATCGTTGCCACGTGGAGTTGTTAAACATATAACATTTTTCTCATGTTGAATGATGTCTTCAACTTAACCCGTCAAGGACTGGTGTTGCCACACGGCAACAGAAATAAACAGTTTTCTGTTGCTCAAATTTCAGTAGAGTTCTGATTTTATACATAGATGGCGGTATACACGGCAATAGTTTGTTGCAGTATCAGTTGACAGAACCGTGTGTAGTGTTTGCCTGTTCACTCCAGTGATATATAAACACGCTTTTGTTAGGGAATATCAAGAAGACTTCGCAAAAATGGATATCAAGTTTACTTAAGAATAAACACAAAGAAATAGCTTAAGGAATATATTATCAACGTAACGACGGCAGAATAACGGGAGTTTGCAAAAAAATTTAAGATCGTGTAGCTTTCGAACTCGATGTTGCCATGTGGCAACACGAGTCTTTTCGGTGGACTACTTTTTTAAGTTTTGTTTTTTTTTTCTAGCGGTGGGCTGACTCTTGAATGATTGATGATTTAAATGTCGACAAAATTCACATTGAGCCTCCAAATGAGGGTGCGATCACAGATGAGGATTCCGGTGAGGAACATGAAGGCGGACTCGTTCATAATTTATCTCGAAATCAGTTGAATGCTCCAGCTAAACTTGTTTCACATGGTGAATATGATGCAATAGTTGAAACAGAAACGGAACATGTAGAAAAGTTACTTATGAGGACATTGAATGGATCAAAGGCTATATGGCAGAAAGATCAGAAAATTATTGTCGTTCAGATTAAAAACTTCAAACCCAACAGAAATGTTCGAGTTATTCGTAGACCATAACGTACTTTCTTTACTGTTAGAAGAATCAAACAATTACGCGCAATTTAAAAATTTGCCTTGTCCTTAAATTACTTTAGATGAAATGAAATATTTCATTTCTATTATGATTTTATCATGATATTGTCAGTTACTTGAGAAAAAAATTACTGGAATACTGATGCAGATCTTTGTAACAAATAGGGACGGATGCAATGAGAGACCGATTTTTAACAATTTGGCGGTTTTTACACTGCGCAGATAATAATGCACTAAGTAGATCCAAATGAAAAATTATATAAGCTGCGACCTCTAAGTGATCTACTACGGAAAAAATTTCTGAATTTCTTTGTTCCAGAAGGAAATTTGAATTACGATGTGTGTATGGTCAAATACTTTGGAAAACACTCATGAAAGCAATTTATCAAAGGCAAACCGATCAGATTTAGATAAAAGATATGGTTGTTGAACACCAAATGTGGATATCTTGTAAATTTTTCCTTCTATCAAGGCAAAGATAGGCGCGTGAACAACAATACCAAACTGTGTTGGGAAAATCTAGTGCTCCATTGCTAATGCTTTTGGATGAGTTACCAGAAGAAAAGAAAAAACATCGATACAACCTATCCCGTTAGTATCCAACGAGGATATGGGTAAGAAACAACGTGGTGACTTCGATTCTTTTTTGGATAGAACCAAAGGAATTTTACTAGCGCGTTGAACTGACAATAATGAAGTTTCAGCAGCTTCGACCAAATATGGCATAGCCCCACTTGCTAGTGTCCAACGATATTCAGCGAAGGAGAAAAAAACTGTTCAAGTACCAAGGCCGAACTTGATCCAAAAATATAATACATCAATGGGTGGCACCGTAGAGGAATGGTGCAAAAGAGAAGGACTGAGGGCAAACCTCAGCAAAACCACACTCATTCCCATCACAGGCAGAAAGATTCAGGAAGACTCAAAGTCACCCAAATTCCATGGCGTAACACTACAAGTTGCTGATCATATCAAATATTTGGGGCTGTTCTTGGACAAGAAACTAACCTGAAACAGGCATCTACAACATGTAGTCAATAGAAGCAAAGCTTCGTTCATGATGTGCAGAGGAGCTTTTGGAAAAACATAAGTACTGAAACCGAAAGTCATGCACTAGCTTTACACCGAGATCGTAAGACCCAGAAGCACATATGACTCTGTTTTATGGCGGCCCAAGATGGAACACAGACAGTCGAAAACCAACTTCGGTATAATACAGAGGCTCGCCTGTCTGTCTATCACGAGTGATATGAATTGCACTCCAACCGCTGCTATGGAAATTATCCCAAACTTCCCACCTTCAGACATCATAGTCATGGGGTAGGCGAGAATGAGTGCATACAAACAAAAAGGTAATTGGATAACCCAACCACAAATTGGGCATAACAAAATCATCCATTGCATCCATTGCAGATCAAGTGGACCGAATGGGACTCGGGAATAGAATCACTATCATCCGGAAACATTATCTGGTACACAGATGGTTCAAAAACAGATGGAGAAACAGGAGCAGGAATAAACGGGGTGAGCAACAACACCACAAGCAGAGACCTTTGCCATAAGGACTCGCACACAGATGAGTCTAGACCGTGATTATGAAAGAAAACACATCTACGTTCTATTTGACAGCCAGCGCGCTATAAAAGCTCCGAACTCAATACAGATAAAATCAAAGCAAGTCTGGAAATTTCTTCAGAGCCTCAATGAACTGTCGAAACTCAACAAGGTTACACTTGTGTGGGTGCCCGGACATAGGGGAATTGGAGGCAATGAAAAAGCAGACCAATTCGCAAAGAATCACCATTCACAGGTTTAGAACTAGCGTTTGGAATTAGCAAACCCGATGTGGAAACTTTATCAATGAGTGGAAGAAATCAAAACACCAAACATCAACATCAAAGGGTATCAGCAACGCCATGGTGAGGCACCTGAGCCAAACACTGACGGCTGATACACTCAACCTCAACAGATCTAAGAAACACACGATCACCGGCTTGATAACCAGACACTGCGGCCTCAGGAAACACCTACACACCATGTGAATGAACATGTGAATGAATAGAGGAACCGTGGACTGTAGACTCTGTGGTGACGAGGAGGAAACAGCCTCTCACATCATTTCTGAATACGACGCGCTGCTCAACAAGCGCAACAGAATAGTCGGAAAGATCAATCTAAAAACAGGCATGACTCTGAAACACATAGTAAGTAGACTAAACTTGGTGAAAAACACAGACCTACTCATCTAGGAACCACTGACGACAGAACAATACAATAGACCTCAGCTGGTCTCAGTGCTAAGAGAAACCTCAAAGGTAAATCCGGTATCTCGCTCGTCAGCATTTAACCAAGCAACCAACCAACCAACCATGGGTGGCAAGGATCTGATTGATGAAAATATTTCACGCTGGAGGATTAGTCTACGTGTAAAAAATGGTGGTGGTGTCTTTCTACATGGCTACTTGATGCCGCAATTCAAAACGTCTGGGTCCTGTATAGACAGTCTGGCATCGAAATAACTCAACTAGACTTTTGTCTAGAAATTGTCATAACGTACCTCAACAAGAACAAGAATTTACCGAATGAAAAAAGTCTGCAAGTAAATCGAGCAGATCTTTCAGCCATGTGTGATGATGTGCAATATGATAATATAGGGACCTCCTCACACAAGTAGAAAGAAAAAAGATGCAATGGCGACAATTGAAAATAATTATAAGTACAAAATGCATCAAATGGTAATGGTGTTTGTCGTGAAATGTCGAATACCATACACGAGTGTAGTTTTTTTTTCAATCAATAATTTTTTTTATGAAACACGGCAGTGTAAGTTACTCGCGTTGCCATATGGCAACACTAATTTTTGAAGAAAGTTCACTACATTTCAATACATTTCTTTAGGCAAATCTATTCATTTTGTTTTGAAAATACAGTTTGAAAATCATCTATTGCAAAATTATAAACTGAAATGAATCCGTCCCTAATGAGTCAACTAACGAGTAAAAAAAAAAGAGTAATAAAAAAAATCATAACTTAAAACATTATTTCCAAATATTGGACAAAACATTACTGCTTGAATCCATTAGCTACATTAATAGGGATACTGAATTATACCCGTTGCATGATCTAGAATCTGCAACAGAAAAATTCATCAACATAATAAATAAATGTTCGTGAATCAACTAGATACATTAAAATAAAAAATAACCGAAGAAGAAAAACCTGGATTACGAACTCATTAATAAAACATATAAATCAAAAAACCAATTATATCGCTTATGGAAACAAACTCCTAATGATGAGAACATGAAAAATAACTACATATCAACCAAAAAAAAAGACTGACGAAAAAATTGGATATACAAAAGACAAGTACAGCTTGGCAAACATAGCTGCAATTGTGAAGATATACACGCCCATGATGCGCATTAGTCGCACGACGGACTACCCAGTAAAATTTACGTGATTGTTCGCGCAAGTAGTGGGAATTTCACCATCTCAGCCGTTTGCCAAATTGTACTATAAGAACTTGATGGAAAATGAACAAAATTCAAGCAAAAAACTATGGAACACGGTTAATGAAATTCTGAAAATGAATACATAAAAGCAAATAAAGAATGTCAAAAATGATAAAGGAGAGATTCCAACTGACCAGAAAAGTATTGAAAACATGTTTAATAGCTTTTTCGCCAATGCAGGAGGAAATCTAGCAAAGAATATTTAAAAAATAAATCAAACTGAAAAGGTATTAAGTATGTAAATAAAAATTAAATTTTTCTCACACCAACAAATATAACTGAAATGGAGAACACCATAAATGACTTGAAAAACATTGAATCTGCCGGGCATGGTGAAATTGAAGCTGAAAATTCAAAGATTATCATTGAATTTATTAGCAAACCTTTAATGAAAATTATAAATAAATCATTTGAATTAGGAATATTTCCCTCAATTCTGAAAAACTCAATTGTGACACCAATATTTAAAAGCGGAGAAACTGATAATGTTACGAACTATAGGCCTATTTCCGTCTTACCATCAATTAGTAAAATTTTTGGGAAAAATTTTAAAAGAAAGATTAGGAACATTTCTTAAAAAATATTATCTTTTATCAACATTCCAGTACGGTTTCAGAGATAATGAATCTACTACTGATTCAATTCATTTCCTAACACAAATCATCTATGAATCTCTAGATTCGAGTACTCCCTCTATAGGTGTTTGCATAGATTCGATATGGTCGATCACTCCATACTTCTGGATACTCTGGAAGATATGGGTGTGAGAGGCATAGCACACAAGTTATTAAAAAGTTACCAAACAAACAGGAACCGAAGAGTAAGAATTGAAAGCCAGGTAGGTACAGAGATGAAAGTAACATGTGGTGTACCTCAAGGGACAGTACTGGGACCGTTGTTATTCGTGATTTATTTGAATGACCCATTCATCCAAGATACAATTGAAAAGATCACCAGTTTCGCGGACAACACTGTCATATTTTATAAAAACGATGACTAGTACAATCTGAAACTGAACATTGAAAAAGATCTAGGGAACATCAAAGACTGGTTTGACAGTAGATTACTTTCTATTAACTTCGATAAGACGGTACACTTGCCATTTAGCAGTCGCACTACATCCTTGCCAGAATACAATCTCAACATTCAAACAGATTTTATAATTAAACCTACCAAAAAAATAAAATATCTAGTTATATATACAAATAATCATCTCAGATTGGACCATCATATGAAGAATTTAACAAAAAAATTACGTTGTTTTCTATATCGATTCAAACAATTTGTAAAACCTTTGATACAAATACAAAAAAATGTTAAACCATAGTTTAGTTGAATCACACCTGAATTATGGAATTATTGGTTGAGAAGGAGAATCAAGAACGCACGTGTATGCTCTCGAAGTATCTCAAAGGCGATTTCTTAGATTACTACTCAACGAGCCTGCAAGATATTCAAGTAATTTTCTTCATGCAGAAACACAAATATTAGATATCATGCAATTATATAGCATTCATATAGTATGTCAAATATATAAAAACAAACATGAACATAACACTCCAAACCATCCATATGCAACAGAACAAAACATCAATATGACATACCACTGGCGTCTAAGTCCATCGGACAGAAAAGCTACTCTTACCTAGCCCCAAAATTACTGAATTACTTACCAAAGGAAATTAAAGATGAAACTTCTCTGAAACGCTTTAAAAAGCGACTCATAACATTTATAAAGAAAAATGATAAAACTGATATTCATAAATTGATAGAAAATTTAAAAAAAATTAAACTGTGTTTCTCCTTTATCTATTCCAATTCACTGAGCGTTTCATACTAAATTTTGTTATATTTATTTATTTGTATTTTATTGTAAAAAAGACATCTTTTTTCCCGTATTGTCCATTTTACCTCACCAGACACAATATTTATTCATTCATTTAAATTTCATTTTTATTTTATTGAAAAAAATATTTAAACGTGTATACCTAATTGTGTTTTCATATATATCTACTTTATCACACCAGACACTTTAGTGTTACTACATTTATATTTATTTACATTGTGTTTGCCACAAACAAGTGCGTATAGTACTTCTGTGTATATTTTCACGTTTAGTAACAATTATTTTCTTAATTCTTAATCTTTGTATCGATTTTATCATGAATAAACGTCATTATTATTATTATTATTATTATTATTATTATTAGCCGTGGTGGTCGGCTGGTAAAAGCGTACGACTCGCAAGCGTGGTGTCGTGGGTTCGATCCACCGATTCACCGGTCTCGTGCATGGCATCACACGTTAAAAGGTAAGGGCTGCGTCTTCCCTAGCTCACACAAGTCTCTTGAAGACTTCCGAGGGTTGCGCGTATGGGTGCAATCGGTTGACGGAAATAAAAATTTTAACAAAAAAAAAACAACAATTAATATTACAACAATTTTCATGTAGGAATGAATGAACAGATTCCTGGTATATGAGAGCGCGTAAATAAACCAATGATTTTGCCATGCTCCAAAACGTTGAAAAATATTTTCCATTCCGTCAATAGTTTTGTGAGGTAGCTCGATCAGTTCAATGGGTGAATTTGACGGGATCAAATGATGAATGTTTACTCAACAGTAATTCGAAACCTTATTTTCTCCCGTCTTCCCGAGACTCGCTTTTTAGCTGCTTTCATGTTTTCTCTTTATTTGCGGCAATCCTTTGTCATGCACAACAGTCTATTATGAAATTTGCTGTCACTTTAACCGAATAGACTTCTATTGTGGTGAAACTGGTGGTTATTATACGTACACCTCGACAAAGAACTTAAGAAAATAGCTGTTGTTCAACTTCGTGTCGAGCACAAGAGCGTTTCGAAGTGTATAACGAAAATAACAAAGTTTTGCAAACTTTCGGCATTTCCGTTTCGTCACAACTATGCGAGATTTTCCATTTGAGTTAATGAAATATAGTGAGTTGAACAAAAATTGCATTTTCTCAGGAATATCGAGCTGGAAATGTACTCTTATTTTGTTTCCTCTTCAAAAACTTTAATGAAGTGAGTTGCGCCATTATAAACATTCGACTGAACAGAAACTTCCATTATAGAAACAATTGAGCATTGAAACAAAATCAATGACGGAGAAATTTCTATTACTTGTTATATCGACAATAAAATGAATTTTGTAATATTACGACATTTGGAACGTCAGGGTCTACCGAATCATGAGATTCCATGAAATTGTCTATGGTAGAAAGAAGATGCTTCAGGTTTAAGGTTGGAACCAAAGTCAGAAAAAGGATAGAAAATTAGATGGTAAAATTTCAGTTAATTTTGATTCAGTCTAAGCAAAATAACGCATGTTTTTTCAGTATTTCTTCGCGCTCGATCTGATAAAAACAAAACAAGTCCCTCGTATCCAAAAACATTTATGAAGCTCAAACACAAGTAGCAGTAGTTATAGATCACTCAGTCTGATATGTGAGTAGTCCACTGAACTCAAACATATATAGAGGGAAGATGCATTAATGTGAAAAATACAATCCTGAAAACAAAAATCAAATGATTGAATTGTGTCAAAAAATAAATTTGAAATTTTATGCAATATCCAAGGTGTTTGATCGCATTTCGCACCAACCCACCAACCCACCAACTTTCCATCTCATAGCTTGCACCCCCCACCCCAGTTGTTATTCCTGTTATGTTGCTTTTTCTCAGGAAGATCTATACAAGTAGTGGTTGATGAATTTTCTTTCGACACTGTACCTTTAAATGCAGAGATCCATTTTAGCATCAACCCTGTATTCTCTCCACATCATTGTGTAAGGACCCACCACATGCCATTGCACATCTTTGAGAATGATCCCAGTCAACACAGAATGGTCCCAGAGATGGTAGTGGGTTTCACATTCATGTTTCAGATCACACTAGTGAATCGAAAAGTGACTTCCATTATTATCGCATAAACGTCTATTCGGTGCCCCATTGGTCAGTTCGAGACATCAAAATGTAATGCAAAATGTTACTCAAAATTATCCCAATGTGAAATTTCATTTATACTCCGGAATTGAATGAAAATTGAGACTCTTTCGATGTAACAATGTGAAATTGAATGGACTGGCACTTATTCAAAAATGCGCTTGACTTTCTGATTCTCCTTTATGTCAAGAATAAAACGAAACTCACCATGTTTCAACATAAATAGAAATTATACCTCAATATTATTATTCTCACCAATGAATTACGGTTCATATGGATTGGAATGCTAGAAAACGGATGCGTGAGTTGATTCCGTAGTATATTTTTCACAAACAAAAAAAAATTTTCAAACTCTGTCTGAATCATGAAAAAAAAATATCCAAGAATGTAAAAAAATCTATAATTCAACTATAATCCTCTGAACAGCATTTTCTTTGCAGCGAAAACAGTACATATCCTGAAAATTCCAAATTCTGTAAATCACTGAATTTACATTTCTATGTTTCCACTCACCGTTCCGGTCCTTGAAGGGATACATTTATTGGTAGAAATAATGATTGGTCAATGTTAATGTACACATTTGATTCAACTATTGAAATGAAAAGAATCAAACATAACATTACACATTATCGAAGTACCTATAGAATATTTAAAGAATGGCATCAACCTCCGAGCAATAAAAGATATACAGAGGGCTTCTCTTGTCTCTTTCTTGAAAGCAACATACCCGACGTTGTTTACAAATATCTCAACCCGAATCATTATAAAAATGGGCATTGTCGGATATATCCGTTTGCACACTGGGGAATTCCATGTTATGTTCACTCTTAACTTGGTGATCATGTTTGTTTATGTCCGTTTACGACTCATTTATCGTCTTGTCAAATCAAACCATGGGCGTCGCAGCATGGTAATCATGGCATAATCCCGATTTTGGGACAAAAATACACTATAATATATGTTGAAATAGCTGTATGAAACAATGTTACTATTTGAGTCGACATTAAAAACGATTACCTATCAATAATTAGGAAAAAACTTGTTGCAGTGTAGGTACACTAAGAAGTAAATAAGCAAACTCAACTCTTCTGTCCTGTTGGAATGTCTTTCGAGTACTTAAAACATAGCGTCGTTGATACTGCAATACGAGCTATGTCACGAAACATTCATTTCACAGGAGACTGTAGAATGATATTAGGTACTAAATAAAAAATTCTACGCGCGATTATTTTATTTTATACTTTGAATTCTTATATAGTAGTTATTTTTTTTTGGTGTTTTGGCATCGACTGCTATCGTCATTAGTAGTTATTATCTACAGTCTTCTGTAAAATGAATGTTTCTGGACATATTGCTCGTATTGCAGTATCAACGACGATAGGTAGTTTAGTAATATTTTTTTACTTTGAATTTGTTGGACATGGAATTTACTTAACTGTTCTGCAACTATAACATTATAATAACTTGGCAGTTATGTGTGTGTGTCTTTGAAATGTATGCTTATTTAGAGGAATTGTGATTGTGAAACCGATGATATGGACTCAGATGATACCAGAAGAAAGTGTTTAAAAGTAGCAACGAGAACTATAATCCGTCAGATACAGAAAATTAGACTACTCCAGCAGAAAAATAGAAGAATTAAATACAAAATTTAATTCTTTTTTCAAATTGGATAGACGATTTACAATAAGCAAGTCATCGCTCAACCCTGTGAGCCAATAAAGACTACATCAAAATAGAGCTGTTGTTTGGTATGTCTGCATGGATGTCTTCAGAGATACATGACGACACCTATATGACTCATAAATTTTAATGACTCTCACCTGTATGATGTTTAAGAAACAGAAGTTAAATATTAACTACATGAGAAATTCTCGGTTTCCTACCAGGCAGACTTGTAATATTGATCGTTTCCTGAGCCTAACTCGACATAAGTAGAGACATTACTTTTTGACAACTCTAAAACACTTTTTGATAATCTGCCCAAGGATACCAATGATATTAATTCAGAATAAAAGGTAAGAAAAAGAGTTAAAGAGCTATTAAGGCTTGTACTACACTTTGGATGAGTATTTCAATGATACACTTTCAAAATAAATTTGAATGTAATCTGTTATGTGTATTATAGTTTATGTGTAAAATATTATGTGTATTATAGTTTATGTGTTAATTCTTATGTGAATTATAATGCATGTATATCATATATATATAGCGTAGGTATAATGTATGTTGTATCTGGGTTTTCAATTTGAACTTTTTAAAAATTGTATTCGGGTGGTTCGAACCACCGTTTAATAATTACAGAAAATTGAAAATAATAAGATGACTTTATTCTACTACATGAAATGAATAAGTGACAATATACATATGAAAACGTGAATTTATAACATCTGAGTTGCTGACGATGCTGCTTGATCGTTAGAATTAGATATCCATCGCTTGGGTCCGTGAGACTGTCGAGTCGGCGGTTTTCCTGGAATGTAACCAGATATGCCTGGGACGGTTACTGTAGATGTTGGATATAACAGCTCCCCTTATATTAGAAAAGTTGATGCTATGCAACAACTTTTAGGGTTCCTCAGACGAGGGTTGCTTAGGCGACTGCGTCTAGAATGAAGGATTCGTTTTGCACTTCTTCTTGTTGGTTTGGTTTTCTCCTTGGAAAGATACTTGGAATCCTTTGGAACAGTCTGAACGATCTAGTCGGAGGAAGCGGCGAAGCGTCGGGTCTAGTTGGTGCCAATTTTAGTTTTCTTCTACACTTGCAGATGAGGTAAAGGCCTGCTAAAATTATGATTAATATTATGGTGGTGTATGTAAACCACGAAATGTTTTTCTCGGTGAATGGTCTCTGGATTAGGTCGTCCAATGTGTTGGAGTACGAATCCAACTTGTGTTTGGCGATGTTCAAATCATCGATGTTGAGGTCGTCTAACTTGAGTGGCTGTAATTTTGGAAGTTTTTATTTTCCTGGTATATCAGCACTGCATTCATACGGAATTGAAATTGGATGTGTTTTGTAGGTAACGTTCGAAATTCTTGACAATTGGGAGTTTGCTTGAATTTTGGTTATTCCAATGAAGGCACTGCATTCTGTCTGTAATTTAACTATAGAATTATTATAGTACACTTGTTTCGGCAATATACTTATTTTTACAAATAAAGTTTCTTTTTGACTTTTCCTTTTTATTTATTAAACAGATCTGACATCATTTTCGTAACTATATGAAAACAAAATAAAATCATGAATAAAGCATTAGCTAATGAAATATAGTCCATAACATTCTCCGGGGCTTTCAATTGACTACTTCGGCTTCATCAGAATAATTTTCGTAATAGGACGTCGATAAACTCCTGTTGCTGTTTTCACCTCGACAACCCTTACTTTGTTGTCTTTGCCTGGAAAAGTTCATGTAATGATTCCTCTTGGCCACATATTTCTAGGAAAACTATCATCTGCGACTATTACGATGTCTCCTTCAGAAACATCACAGTTATTGAACTGCCACTTGCTTCTTTTCACTAACGTTGGAACGTATTCTCGTAGCCATCGTTTCCAAAAAAGGTCTGCGAATCTTTGTGCTATTCGCCATTGTTTCCGTAGATGGAAGTCTTTGTCGGTTGAGACACATGGAGGAGTCATTTCATTTGCCTTTCCAATAAGGAAATGGTTGGGCGTTAAAGCTTCATCATCCTGATAGTCTGAAGAAACGTACGTCAGTGGATGGCTGTTTACCGAATATTCAATTTCGACCAGAAGAGTCTGCAATATTTCTTCTTTGGGGCTCTGTTGGGTGAGAATAGTCTCCAAGGCATTTTTAACTGATCTTATCATCCTTTCGCATACTCCTCCCATATGGCTTGCTGCTGGTGGATTTTTAAACCATTTAATATGTCTGACACAGCAAAACTGTTGGATCTGAATTGAATCTAGCTCTTGAACAGCCGATTTAAGTTCTTTTTCTGCCCCGCAAAGGTTAGTTCCATTATCAGAATGTATTTCAGATGGACTACCTCTTCTACAAGCGAACCGACGAATTGTCATAATGGCGGAATCTGTGGTAAGGGAGGAGGCCAGTTCGAGATGGATGGCTCTTGTGGACATGCAGGTGAAGATGACTCCGTACCTTTTTTCTTTTCTTCTGCCGATGGTGACTGTCATCGGACCAAAATAATCCATTCCTGTGATTATGAATCCTCTGGCTTGCGGTGTTATTCTAAAATCTGGCATTTGTCCCATCTGTTGAGTTTCAAGTCTGGCATTCTTCTTTCTGCATATCATGCAAGATGATACACAAGTTTTTACCGCCGTCCTTGCATTGATGATCCAAAATCTTTCCCTGAGATGGTTTACAACTTGCTCTCTTCCCTAATGGTGATTCAACTTGTGATAATGTCTTATTATCAGGATTGTCATCCAATGTTTTGAGTCCAGAATTATTGGCTGTCTCATATGTAAATTCAGATGTTGGGCTCCGTCTAACCGGCCGCTGAGCCTCAAGATATTATTTTGGTCCAAAATCAAATTGAAACTGGAGAGGCAACTCTGTTTTCTTTGGTTCTTCTTACGATGCATTCTCTCGATTTCTTCGAAAAAACATTCTCTTTGAGAATGTCTGATAAGTTCAAATTCAGCTTTTTCGAACTCTTCAACAGTTAGTTCAACTGAATGGATTTGGGTGTTTGATATCCCGAGTCTTTTTTTCATCAACTAAATAAATCTCATTAACCAAGCAGTTGATCTCACCAGGCGTAAATAATTTGAGAATCTTGAGAAATCGAAAATTTTGCCATCTTGATGATTGTTATCGCTCACTACTAAAACGTTAATTTTCTTCTTTTCTATGTTTGTGTCAACTTCTATCGTTTCTTCATGTTGAGGCCAGGCATCTTCTTTCAAATTCAAAAACTGGGGGCCTACAAACCATTCATGGAAGTTATCGATATTCCAGAGACCTCGTGTTGCATCGTCGGCTACATTCATCTTTGTCGGTAGCCAATGCCAATCTTCAGAGTTTGTATTGTCCAAGATTTCTCCTATCCTGTTGGCTACAAGAGTATTATAGTTCTTTGGGTGTGACTTGATCCAACTCAGAACTATTTTCGAGTCAATCCAGTAAAATGTCCTATCAATTTTGAAGTTGTGGCCATTTTCAATCGTTTTTGCTAGTCGTGATCCAAGTAAAGCTGCTTGGAGTTCAATTCTTGGGACAGTTTTGGGTTTTAATGAAGTTACTCTTGATTTAGCCATCACCAACGATGTCGTAACGTGCTGGTTGACATCTTTCATTCGAAAATAAGACACAGAAGCATATCCTTTTTCGCTGCCATCGTTGAAAGTATGTAGTTGGATTTCAACAATGTAACTACTGAGGCCATACCACCGAGGAATCTTCAAATTTCTGATTTTATAAAGTGCTGCCACCCAAGATTTCCACTTTTCGAAAAGATCAGGACTAAGTTTATCATCCCAACCAATTTTTTGTGACCAAACTTCTTGCATCAATATTCTTGCTTGAATAGAGAAAGCTGCTAGGAGACCCAGAGGATCATAAACTGACATCACCACCTTGATTACTTCTCTCTTCGTAGGACTGTTGGTTGCTTTCGGTACATTTTCGTGTTTGCTCAAAAATGTATCAGAAAAACTCAAAAGATCGTCTTTAGGGCTCCATATCAAACCAAGTGTTCGTTCAGATGTGGCCCACTCTTGAAAGTCTATGTTGTTTTTGGATCGTAACTCATCTGGTACATTTTCCATAACTTTACTTGAATTACTGATCCAACTCGTCATTCGAAATGAACCACGACTATGAATATTGATGACTCCTTTCACTACTTTGATGGCTGTTTCTTCGGTTTCAAAACTATCTAGGTAATCATCCATATAGTGGTATTTTTCGATGGCTTCTGCAGCATCGGGACATTCCTTGGCATATTTTTTGGCGTTCTGGCGAATTACGTAAGTTGCACAGCTTGGAGAACAAATTGCACCGAATATCATGGCTTGCATTTGATAAATAAGAATGGGACCTTCTTCATTTCTTTTCCGCCATACAAAACTTTGCGAGTCCTGATTGTCCTCTCGTATTCGTATTCTCAAAAACATGTCTTCAATATCTCCCATCACAGCAACTTGATTTTGACGAAATTTGAACAAAACGTTTATCAAAGAATTTAATAAGTCAGGCCCCTTCAATAAATTCTCGTTTAAATTTGTTCCATCAACTTTGGCTCTAGCGTCAAAAACAAATCGAAATTTTTGTGGTTTACTAGGGTGTTTCACTGCGAAGTGTGGTAGGTACCATGTCTTGTTGGTTGTAGCAGCGGCTTCTTCGTTGGTCAACAATCTGGCGTATCCTTTTTCAATAAAACTTTCAATTTTTTCAGAATATTTTTCTGCAAAGTGTTTATCTCGTTGCATTTTCTTTTCTACAGTGAAAAATCTATTCAAAGCACTAGATTTACTATCGGGCAAAATTATATTTTCTGTTTTCCAAAGTAATCCAATTTCCCAATGGTTGTTTTCTAACTGTTGGCATGTTTCTTCCATTATCTGTAGTGTTTTTTTGTCTTCTTCAGAATAAAACTTCTTTGTTTCATTTTCTACTCCCATGTTGTCCATTAGAATAGATTTATTCATCAATTCTTTCAACTCTTCATCTTCTGGTGCTCCACTTCTTGTACAGCAAGTCATAGAGTAATGTGCATCAACTCGATCTTTGAAATATGATGAATTTCCATGTACAACCCATCCTAGTTTTGTTTTGGAAACGATAGGTGCATTAGC
Source organism: Chrysolina oricalcia (assembly GCA_944452925.2). Lineage (NCBI taxonomy): Eukaryota > Metazoa > Arthropoda > Insecta > Coleoptera > Chrysomelidae > Chrysolina > Chrysolina oricalcia. Next base: position 24,726,747 of record OX101816.2, read on the forward strand.
GGGACCCTGTATAACATCTCTTGCAATTGTCAAGTCGATGTTATCCTGACCAATTAGAATTGACGGTTTTGCTCCTCTGAGATCGACCAATGGGATTTGAGACAAATATTTCCATTTCGTTGCGAGTTTATTGACGTCCAAGGATTGGACAGGAAGTTTCAAATTCGAAACCGTTCGTACTTGACACAGATCGAAAATGTCTTGGTTGAGGTTTCCCTGAATTTTTAAATTAACCCTCTTTGATTCATTGTCTGTATATGAGGTAGAATTCGTCCAATATATCTTCAATGGGTCATTTATTCCTTCTACCCCTATCTCCTCGGCAAGATTAGCGTCCATCAAAGTTACTGTGCTTCCTTCATCGACCAAGGCGAATATTTTCTTAGACTTTTTCGTGCCAATGACAGTGACAGGAATTATTCGAAGTAAAACAGTTTTGAATTCGGAATGGATCTGAAGGGAATGCTCATTTATAAAACATGCAGAGTTTTCAGTTTCCTCTTTATCGTCGGGAATAACATTAGATGACAATTCTTGTACTTGTAGAGTGTGTTGAGGCAATTCATTCTGACCATGGATATCACTTGGATGGAGTAAACGATGGTGATATCTTTTGCAGTTTTCAACTCCGCATTGTCTACGATTTCTGCAGTTGAAAGTGCGATGGGAAGAATTGAGGCATGAGAAACAAAGCTTGTGTTCTTTTACCCAATTCCATTTCTTATCGAAGTCGAGATCTAAGAAATGTTCACATTTATAAATGGAGTGGCTGGATTCTGAACAAAATCGGCAAGTTTTTTTCGTTGATGGATCTTCTGATCCTACAAAAACTGTAGTTTTGGGTTTTCTATCTGTATATTGAGTAATTGGTTGAGGGTTTGAAGTTGATGGTCTGCATAACATACAGGCTGCTGAAGATTCTTCTTGTAACCAATCTGAGAACTCTTTCAACGTTGGTATTGGCATGTTTTCTTGGCTTTTGACAACGATTCGGGCCCATTGAAACTGCAGATGCTCTGGCAATTTCTGAACGAGCTGGCTGAGAAGTTGTGGATTATTTATGTAAGCTTCCATTTTCAGAGATTTTGCAGTGATAGTGAGATTCAAGACAGAATTCGCAAATTTGATAAATGATATTGGATAACGAGTATTCACTGGCGGTAGTAACTTAACTTTGTTCATCATATATTCTATTATGAATTCAGGACGGCCAAATCTTCTCTCTAATGTTCCAAGGATATCATCAAGATTTTCTGGAGAGACAAAGAGTGATTTCACTGCATCCAGTGCTTCATTTTTCAAAGCTTTTTGTAGGTGTATCAAATTTTCTTCATCAGAGAATCCACAGGTCTTGGCAGATCTTCGATATAATGAAACAAACATGGGCCAGTCTTCGACATTACCGTTGAAGGTTGGGAGTTCTTTACCGAGTACGTTCCTCAATGTTGTCTTTGAGGAATCATTGCGGTTCTGATTCGTTATGGACTTGAAAGCATGGGTCATGGCAGTTGTGAATTCTCGTATCACTTGTGAAGTATCAAGATGAACTTTGGCAAATTCTGCTGTTGGCATGGCATCGTTTTCTTGATAAGACTGGTCTAAAAGTGGCGAATTATTCTCCAGTAACCAAGAAGTAACTTTCTCATGTACAGCCTGGGTACTTTCCATTATAATGTCCGTCGCTTTGGTGCTCCTAGTTTCACTGCTTCTCACATTTTTGCTTCGGTAGCTGTTGTTTTCAACACTTTCCACTGATTTTTCCGCTTCCAGGGAGGTTTGTACTTCAATAATAGCTAGTTTTCTCTTCGTTTCACGTTCCAACTGTTCTAATTTTCGTTGTTCAAATTCTAATTGTCTCTCTTCTAATTCTGTCTGCAATTGATTCTCGGCTTCCACCTTTTTCAGTTCTAGCTCTTTCAGTCTGCTTGTAACTGAACTAATATGTGACTTCGTAGATTTCTTCGAGGTAACTGACTCATGTGGACTGTATTTTGATGGTGGTATTCCAGCATTGACTTTGCTTGTTCTTCGTACAGTAACTTCTTCTCGTGACATCATTCAATATGGGTTTAACGTTATTTCGGCTGAAGTATAAATTCCCCTTCTCAGAATGCGGCTTCAACTCGAGGAAGTACTGAACAAAGCTCGAAAGGACCAAAATGTTTCGGCAATATACTCATTTTTACAAATAAAGTTTCTTTTTGACTTTTCCTTTTTATTTATTAAACAGATCTGACATCATTTTCGTAACTATATGAAAACAAAATAAAATCATGACTAAAGCATTAGCTAATGAAATATAGTCCATAACAACACCATTTCAGTTTTCGAGTTCATTTTTGGGCAATTCACAGTAACTTGCAATGGTTCGGATAGGATCACTAGCCAAAGGTTGTTCTCAAGTTTTTGCGCGTTATAACCTTGGCTGAAAACTAAAGAACTTCTGCAACTTCGCGGAATGTCTTTATTGTTTTTGAAAATTTGGGCTTCACAAATCGAATTATAGTCAATGGGGTACGCGAACATATCGGAACATAGTTCAGTTTTATACGAAAGTGGCTTGCACTGCTTCAAGTCCGTCAATGGTATAAACATTAAAGAATTTATTTTTGAGAAATAGAAAGAATGTGATGGAGGCCAGTTCTGTTATTGTAAATCGGAATAGGAAATAGTTGGTATAGAGTATAGATTTGAGGTTCGATGAGAGGAATTTTGAGGATGAAAACTAAATTTGAATTGGTTTGAAAAGCTTCAAGTTCAATGATTTCAAGTTATTGGGCTATGTTGGAAAGTTTCGGTTGGAGAGGAAGGTTGTTCCGTCGTAAATTTTGTGAAATTTCTTGCAAAGCAGTAACTAATTGATCAGGTCTAATAATCGAAGAATGAATGATATTTAATCGGGCGAAGGTGATCGAGTCCAACACATCCTCAATGTTTTCTTCGAGAAATAAAAAGCTTTCCATTAATTTTTCGCAAATGTCGAAGAATTTTAATTTTGCTTCGATTTTGTTTATATTATCGCTCAATTTATTAATGGAACTTTCTACGATTTTTATGTCATAGTTGAAAGTTTCCTCAATGATTCGCAATTTTCGAATGGTATCATTGAAATTTTGGATAACAGATGCTGTTAACGAAATTTGGTTTTTCATTAGGTTTTCTAATTGGTGTTCATCGCTCTTTAATCTATTGATACAGTTCGTGTAATATTCACCATCGGTAGCGTCCAGATTTCCTGTGATTGATTTGAAAATACTACCTATACCAATGATAAGGCCTCTTTTATACATTTTGGTATCTAAAACAATTTTTATTAGTTTTTGTTTTATTGAATTTGAAATTTGGGTGAGAAGACTGATGTGGGTCTTAACTTCTGAGTGAAATTATTTCATACTCTGACCAGTGAATAGGGTTGTATTGATAAGAGTTTCTAAAATGTTCCTATTATTTTCGTATATGTTTTTGAATACTGAAATGTCTTTGTTCACGAGTATAGTCCTTTTGTCATTGGTGAGTACGATGTTGTTGTTTTCGTGGTAGTAGACGCCAATAGTATTATTGATTGATTGGATTTGGTATTGACAGACTACTGATCCGAACAGCAGCGATAACCTGAAAATAAATCAATTTTCAGTGTACGGTTTTATACGATCCAAGTTTACTTTCGATCTTTGATTGGTTCGGGGATTCAAAAGAATTGCTGGATTTCGAAGTATTTGTTAGATTATGAAGGGGCCATTAAACTTATTTTCATGATTGCATTGTCAAATTCTCTGCCGTGGTCGCAATGTATTCTCAAGGGTGTGCCAAAATGTTGGAAATACCAGAGTAGGGCGTTTGCAACAGTTTTTGAAGATTTGTCTTCAATAGCGTAAACTTGTGTGAATTTTGTTAGTTACTTATACTAAGCGTTAGCGTTAGCGTATACTAAGTGCATAGTTTTTCGTCGGGATTTCTATGATGTCGATGTTGATTCTTTCGAAGGCAGTTCTAGGAGTCTCGGTTATTACTAGCGGGTTGTTGAGGTTTTTCCTACATATCTTGCTTTTTTGACAAATTTGGCAATTTTTAATATATTTTTCGACTTGTTTTGTAAGGCCTTGCCAATTATATTTTTCCTTTATTCTGCGAATGGTTTCATTGATACCTCTATGGAGATTATTTTTTCCATTATGAAATTGATCGATTATTATTGGGATTTTGTCAGCGTCTGGAGTTATCATTAAATTTTGACAAACTTTGAATCTAATATCTTTTTCTGCGAAAATGAAACAAAGTATTTCAAGAATAGGAAGTTCTAAGTTATTCTAAACGCAATAAATGTGTGATATGTCAAGTTCATGTTGATTTCTATACAGGGTGAGAAACAAATGTTCTATCACTAAGTCGTCATCAAATGGGATGAATATAATGTAGTATTTTCGACGTTTGACTGTGTTGCTTGAAACGGTATTGATTTTTAAATTTTAGATGTCGCATTTTTGTTCAAATATGTCGTCAAAAATCGTATGGTGGAGGTTTTTGATTTTTTTCTGTCTGGAAAATACAATAATATGTTTGTTTTCTTTGTCGAGCAATTGACAGTTTGAATATTCGACTTTCGAATAGTCAATTAGTGATTTAGTTTGATAGTTCGGAATTCTCTTTCGATTTGTTCGGAAGAGTATGTTGGAGGGTCATTTTCACGAATGTCTTCAGTATCGGATGGATTTTCGGTATCGGGAGGTTTGTCAGTATCGGGGGGTTTTTCGGTATCGGGAGGTTTTTCTTTCGGTTCTGGGTCAGGTGTGGTTTGTTCTGCGTCACTGTCTGAAATTATTTGTGTGTCGGTGTCTTCGTTTGTAGGTAGTACCAATGAACAGGGGGTGAATATTTTGGAATTTAAAGAGAAGCATTTTGTAGGGGAGTCGATTTTGATTCTGGAAAGTGCACTGGCATTTTTATTGATCTTTCCATGTTTGTAAATGATTTCGTAGTCATATTCCTCTAATTTCAGGCGCCATCTCGCAAGTTACCTTCCGGGATCTTTGATAGAAAATAACCATGTTAGTGGTCGGTGGTCAGTGATGAGTTTGAACTATCTACCGAATAAGTATGGCCTAAAATGTTTTACGGCCCATACGATGGCTAGAAGTTCCCGTTCTATCGTAGAGTATTTGGATTCTGCAGAACAGAGCGTCCTTGAGGCGTAAGCGATTGGTAAATCTTTACCGATCGGGCCTTGGGACAATACGGCGCCAATGGCGAATGCACTTGCATCTGTGGTCAATAAGAAGGTATCTTCGAAATCGGGGTATATGAGTATGGGTGTCGAAGTGAGTGTTCGTTATAGTTCTTCGAAAGTTGTCTTACATTCATTTCCAAAAATGAATGGGATGTCTTTTTGAAGTAATTTTGTCAGTGGCTTAGAGATTTTGGCAAAATTTGAGATAAAATGTCTGTAGTATCCAGCCAGTCCGAGAAAAGATTTGATCTCTTTCTGGTTCTTTGGCTCAGGGAAGTTTATGATACAATCGACTTTGCTTGGATTTGGTTTTACTCCATCTCTGGCTGTGAGATGACCAAGATATGCTACTTCTTTCCTTAGTAATTCGCATTTGTCAGGCTGTATCTTGTTGTTGTTGTTGTTGGTGGATAAATGATGATATCGTCCATATAGACTAAGCATCGTTCATTCTGAATTCCAAGTAGAATGTTGTCCATAACTCTTTGGAAAGTTGATGGAGATTCTTAAGACCGAAAGGCATTCTGACAAATTCATAATTACCATTCTCAACGGTAAAAGCAGTTTTTGGAATGTCCTCTTTATTGATCTTGATCTGGTGAAAACCTGATGCGAGGTCGAGAGTGGTAAAATATTGGCATCTGCCAAGTTGGTCTAGTAGATCTGACATCATAGGTAAGGGGTATTTGTCGTCGATGGTAAGCTCATTTAACTTTCGGTAATCGACAACAACGCGCCACTTTTGTTTACCTGAAGCGTCGATTTTTTTCGGGACCACCCATACAGGAGAGGACCATGGTGAAATGGAAGGGCGTATAATTCAGTCTTCCAGCATTTTGTTCATTTGTCTTTTGACTTCTTCTTTATGGATTTGGGAGTAGCAATATGATTTCGTGAACGCGGGTTTTGGCCTCTTTGGTATCAATGGGGTGGGTTCGTAAATGTAAGTCGTTCGCCTTCTAAATCAAATATGTCTGAGTATTCAAGACAGACGTTGGTAATGAGTTCAGTTTCTTCTTCGTTCAGATGTTCTAATCGAAGTTAATTTTGATTCTCAAAGTTTCTGTCCGTCTGTATGTCAATATCATTTGTTCCGTTGAAATTATTAAATGAATAATTTTGGATTGGTTCCAGTTATATATCAGAAAAATTTACTGTTTTTGGCATTGCGTTAATTCAACTGCATCTCTCTTCTCACTTTTTGTCAGTAGGGTTACCTGCCCTTACTAGTTGTCCTACTTGGGGTTCTAAACCGACTAAGAGGGTGTTCAGTGCCATCGTTTCGACGAGTGCACTTTGGGATACTTTTTGGTCGGAATTAAGATTTTGTTTTTGGATACACGCATGCATGTTTGCATTATGTGTTTGCAGTCTGTTTATAAAAATGAGTGGCGATTCTCCCGGTAGTTGGTGAATTCGTTGAAGATCCTGTATCAACGAGGTTAAATCGCGAGTGTCACTAAAATATTGGTTCGATGCTGCTTGATAGTTAGAATTGGATATTCATCGCTTGGGTCCGTGAGACTGTCAAGTCGGCGGTTTTCCTGGAATGTAACCTGTTATGCCTGGGACGGTTACTGTAGATGTTGGATATAACATGTATAGTTTTCTGATGTGATCCAACAATTTGAATATATTTTCTTTCATTTCATTTACTTCAGCACTTTCATTTATTTTTTCAGTATTTATGACCTTATTGTATGCTTTGTCAGCAAGAATTTAATTTTTCAAGTAGTCTAGAGATAAAAATATAACATGAAAAAAATTAATCAGCACGACGCCACTGGTTCTAATCTTACATCCGAATATCATAACAATAACAAATCTCCCTCCTTGAACTCGGAGGTTACCCCTTACCCAAAATCTATCAGAAAGGATAGTGATATGCAGCTTTCATAACAACGTGTGTTGTTTATATAGAAATGGCACCTCTATATCTTTTATTGCTCGGAGGCGTCAACCAAATACAAATTTTACTCGACTCCCGACTCGACGAATAACTCTGGCCATTTTCAGTCATGATGGTCATGCTCAATTTGGTTACCAACCTAGATCCTTCCAAACCGACAAAATCGCAATAAAACTAAAATTCATGATAATGTGCTATGCAATTCTCTTCACATGTTGTGCCTCAAAGCAACACTAACGACAAAATTGTGAACAATTCATAAATTTGGGCATCACTAAGTGGTAATAGTGATGTCTAAATGCAACTCATTTTGTTACCATAATAATCGAGAAAGCAACATCTCCTAGATGTTTGTTTTAACTGATGACATACCGCTTACTCTTCCAAATTTCTGAAACCAGAAGAAAAACAGAATTCAATACGAACATAAGCCAAGCCCAATCTCACAGTGGCCAGAATTATTGTATCTAATCGAATTATGTGAAGTACTTTGGTGAAAATTTCTATCAAAAACCCGGGTTACTGTTTCGTTCCAAGTGCTATTTCACTCTTCGTCAACTCAGTATGATTTATAAGGCACAGATCCGACCTATCCAAATATAGAGTGCAGCTTCTCAACTTACACTTTCAGATTATGTCCACAAAAGCATTCCGTTTCGTCGGTGATGCTTGTTTCAGAACAGAGCTGTATATGATTTTGAAAAGCTATATAAAGATTTAAAAAGCATGACATTTTTGTGATATATGAAAATTACTGGGTGATAGTTGCCAACTATTATATTCTTGAATTCTTTTTGCACTATTATGGTTTTGTTAAAGATATTTTTGGAAGAGATAGTATTGTTATGGCATACAAATAAACCTATTTGAAAGTTATTCACTAACTTGCTGCGGTCTATGGAAAACCAAATTTATCATGCGAAGAAAACTTTTCTGGTGAAACATGCTATTCCACTTCGAAATAATTCAACGCGCCTCCAAAATATCTACAATTTCATATTGAAAAATTTATAATTTAAAAAAATATAATCATATTTTTTCATAAATTGGTCTTGAAATAATGCCTTCATGTAATTACAATGCCTCGTGGGTGATATTTCAGAGGAATATTATCTTGTATTCAGATAAGGAGTTATCAAATTCACTTCGAATACTTGAACTGGAAACAATGGCCGCGCTGTCACAGATTTTTTTCGAGTTTTCAACATGGTTTCCTGAATGAATTCAAAGAAGGTGTCCATAAAAGCAGTGATAAACCTTTCAAAGAGAATTTTGGCTGTATAAAAGCGCTACCTACTTTTTAAGAGATAGTTCTCGAGCAAGCTCAGTTATAAAGCGAGCATAAAGTATTAAAATAGCAATCTTTGAAAAGAGTAAAAATTGCTGACCTCTAGCGGATCTTTCTGGTTGAGTTCACTTCTTCCACCACATTTTTGCAGTTGATATTTATGCATTTCTATTCTTATAGTGGATTGCAGTAGCCGCAGTAGCCCATCGTATTGTCAAACTTGCTGATTTGCATATCTGCCGTCCGAGTCGCCGTCCGATAAAAAGTTGTTATTTCGTTAAAAAGAACCTGTGACTCCTTCGGTGCTGTATAAGTGCTGTTCAAGTAGATATTTGAAATGTTCCTAGTGGTGTATTCGCTGTATAAGTAGGTAGCCAAGGTTTGCCTTGCCATTAGATAGAACATAACCAATGAATATTATACAAACCTTTTTTTTTCATCCAGAAAGTGAGTAGCTATTTTTTAATTTTTTGAAAACTTAAACTCACCAAACTGGAGGGAGGGTGTTACAAGTTCAACAACCTATAATATATTGTTATTTTACAGAATGTTCAAAATAGTCCAAACAAGTGAACCCTAACAGTGTGTGGTCCTTCACAAATGGGAAAAAAACAGAAATCTATTCTGGCCCCAAATGAAAGCAGATAAACTGATTACAGAGACTCAGCTCCAGGAAAAAACGTATTGATATCATACGATTTCAGAGGTTACGGAACTCTGATGTTTCGTCGTTTGAAAAGAAGTTCTATCGATGTAGAAGGCTTGAGCTACATAGCTCCAAAACAGAATTTCAGTTGTATGAATGCTTTACAAAACACGCCAGTTCTACAAGCATACATCATTCCTAAATATACTGTATAAGTTCTGGCTTGGATGGCATTTGGCTTAAAGTTCTGAAAAGCTGTGGAATTTAGCTTAGAAATTATTTTAAAATCAGTATTATGTAGCCTCTATAGAGAATCAGCGAAGCTGTGAAACAGTTGCGTAATTGTTATATACAGGCTTAAGAGGCACTTATAAATGTGCATAACGTGCTTCTGTGAGAAAAATCTCACTAAACCTTTTATAAAGTAATAAGACGATATATTAGATGCCTTAATGAAGCAGACTCGTATTTAAACGCTGAAAACGTTTTATCAGCAATTCCACCGAATCGCTTTATAAGCAATTTAGTACATAATAAAGCTTTAATGTAGCCTATTAGCTTCATTGGTTGTCAGAATAAATCATTTATAGAGCTTTAGGTGCAATCAGAGCTTCTCGTGTGTTACTTGGGCACCGAGTCCTTGATCACTGAAACGACGATTTTATCCATTAATGATTCGGGCAGCTCAAAATATTTAGTGAAATCAATAAAGAACTGTGGAATTGTTCCTCGAATGATTCCAAGGCCTCTAAATTTTCTTGATGCGTGAATGAAAGAGTTATGTATATCATCTGGTAGATTTATTATCTCTTTCACAGCAACTCTGATCAGTTTGTCAATGTCTTTCAAAAATGTTCGTGTTCATTTCGTCAAAGGGGCAGTTTGTAAAGGAAAAACAAGTGTCGGCCAAATATCTTGTTTTAGTATATTCAATTTTTGTTCATGTTTCAGCAGGGAGCTTGAAGTGAGTTTTGAAAGGCTTGTGTTGAGGGTAGTAATTGTAGCGGATTCATCAAATGGTAATTGTTCATCAAAGGTCATTTCAAGGTACTTAATACTCTCTGAATTTTTAATACACAAATTGTTGTATTCGCGTCAATTCGCAATTCTGTCTCCTGGAGTACTCCATTTTCAATAATTATGGTTTTCGACTTGTTAGGGTTGATGGAAAGGTTTGTTTGTGCAAAAAGATTTTTAGCTATTTTTACAAGAGTAACAGCTGAGTCAATGGAATTAGCAATCAAAACAGTATCGTCGGCGATTCCTAATACGGTCAAGTTTTCCAGATCTTCACTAATTTTGAAACCATATTCTTCAGCAATTTCTGGTTCACCCAGTTCATTCAGAACATAATCTATTGATAGGTTGAATAAAGATGGAGAAAGTGGAGCACCTTGAAAAACTCAACATTTCATTTCAATTTTCTTCGATTAATTTCCATTCGCATGAATTCGTGTTGAATTTTCTCTCTGGAGACTAACTATAGCTTCACGAAGACTAGTGGGTAATGGTTTCGATTGTAATGTTCTAATGATATGTTGGAGTCTAATGGAATCAAAAGCTTTCGTAATATCAAGGAATACAATAACACAATAACTTTTGTCCCGTTTTGCTTTGGTCAAACAACCATTAAGAAGAGTTGCATTATGATTGGTACCTGGTTAATGAGTATCCGAAATTGACACTATGTTAATATTGGAATTTTAGACCAAAATGAAACCAAATGTACAGAGACGTCTTGATACCAATAAACGAATTAGGAATGTGTTATTTCTGTCAACCAGCTACACCCTAAGGACAACCCTTAGAAGTCTTCGAGAGAATTGTGTGAGCTATGGAAGACGTAGCCGTCAACTTTCAACGTGTGACGCCATGCACGAGACCAGTGAAGACGCTGGGAATTTGAACCCACAACCCAATGTTTGGGAAGCGAACGCTCTATCACCTCGGCACATGAAATGGAATGTTTGTGGTATTCAATGTACATATTTTGAACACTTATCTAGCAGATATCTGCCTATTTATTCTGCTCAAACATTTAACAAATCTCAATAATATAAAGAAACCCACACCATTCTCACGGAAAATGGATCCTGATGGAATTCGACGAATTTTTGATATGATGTAGTTCAAATCAAGCTGATAAAATTGTCCATGGCCCCAACTCAATCATATAGCTAGTTTTCGACATAAAGGGTGTCAAAGTTGGTAAGCGGTCATTTCTTTAAAGTGATATTGCTTTCACGAAAACATCTTGAATAAAAATTTTCTGCGCTACGAATATTTCTTGCCCATAAAGCAATACTTCTGGAATGATCTTTGATAAAAGATATTGTTGGATACAAAGAGAGTCAAGCATTATTCAAACTGAAATTCTCAATCAATCCTATGAGGTGAAGAAGTGACCAAACTAAGTTACACCTTACATACTCATCGTTTAAATATGTCAAAATTGATAAATTCAACATATTGTACAGGGTGAGTCAAAAAGTGAGAGTTTTTTAATGACATTTTGTATATTTCTATTTTATCTTTTGAGCTTGAGGGATATTTGACTAGGTACCATTCAGCATACTGCTTATTCGAAATTGATATACAGTGTGACACAAACGCTAGGTGATGACAAAACTTGCGAAAAGGCGTTCAGTTCATAATTCACCCTGTAATTAAAAACTTCGTCCATGGAATTTTCCACTTTTTTGTCATTACTCTTAGTTTGAGTACACTATCATAATGTCAAACAGCATTGACTTTGCTATTACTAGTTTTTGAGATGCACAGGGTGATATATTGAGAAGGCCTTTTTTTCATATGGTTTCTCCAATAGACACAATCCATGTGACACAGGACATTAAAACAAACAACAATCGAGCAACAATTGATAAATGAGAACAACATTACAAATACAAAACAAATTAACAACTATTGATTTATCCACCAGTAAAATGAATTAATATCAATAAATGAAGAGTTTGTTTTTATTGAATACAATGTCCTTTATTGTATGATGACGAAATAACAGTAAGTGAACGCCAACGTGTCTCTTACCGTTACTCTGGATGAATTTTTCATTGTGTACAACTTCTTCGATAACTTTTGTAAAAACGGATATTTAGCTGGTCGCCTCTATGAATATCTTACGCTGTGTATCTCAAGAACTAATCTTAGCAAAGCCAATACTGTTTGACATTAAAATGGTAAGTATACTAAAACTTAGAGAAATTACGAAAAATTGGAAAATTTTAAGGACGAAAGTTTCCATTACGTGAATTAGGAACTAAACGCCTTTTTGTAACTTTTGCTATCACCTAGCTTTTGTGTCACACTGGACAAGCAGTATGCTCAATGTTTCGTAGTCAAGTATCCCTCAAGCTCATATTATAAAATAAAAATATACAAAATGTCAGCAGAAAAACTGTCTGTTTCTGACACACCCTGTATCAGTGTGGTACTTGGTATGGTCACATCTTCACTTCATATAATTGATTGAGAATTTCACTTTGAATAATGCTGGACTCACTCTATATATCCAACAATATATTTCATCAAAAACCAGTCCAAAAGTATTATCATGGGCAAGCCATATTCGTCCCTTAAAACATTTTCATTTAAGATGTTTTCCTGAAAGCAATATTACTTCAAAGAAATGGCCACTCACCAACTTTGACACCCTGTATCTCTAAAACTAGCAATAGGATTGAGTTGGGCCCATAGACACTTTTGATCAGCTTGAGTTGAACTACATCATATCAAAAATTCATAGAAATTCACCTTGTCCTATTTTCTATGAGAATGGTGCGGATTTCTTTCCATATGCTTTGAATTTTTACGCCATACTGTAAAACAAAATTACCTGTACAAACCTGTATGTATGTAGAAGACTGAAAATGAACCATATACATTATCCAGAACACATACATTATTCCAATATTGGATTATTATTTAGTAGGTACTGATACCTCTCAAAGCTTCATGATAGTTCGTCGTCAGGTGATTTCAAATGTGACATGATACGTTAATCATTTACGAAATCAAATTTGGTTTTCCACGGGTTTGTGGAATAATCTGTATGAGAACAACAGTGTTCTCGTACTTATGCTATCTCAATCAGTTTACTATTTCTACTGAGACCAAACGCCTCGCATACCTCCCTCGTCTGTCTATGATGACTTTCCTTCTTGAACTTCATTTGTGATCCTTCATGCTTCGAAGTTTCTACCCACCGTTGCTTGCATTGAGTTTCTACCATTCACAGCATTAGAAGTATTCACCATGAATATCGATAATGACCTTGTGTCGGATCAAAAGTTATCACAGCCATGTTTTCTTCCATTCAACTGAAACCCACTTTTAACCAAGTGCCTATTCATTTGGATTTTCTGTCCAATTCTAAATATAGATATAGGTAACTACCGAACAAGTACCCCCTTTATTATCATTGTATAAATAGAAGTAAGTAGAAGAAAGTTAATGCCTGTGGAATCGATATTGGATCCAAACGCGAGAGTCATCTAACGTGATTAGTTACAAACATGAGTATTTGACGTCATTGCAGGGTTCTTCAAAAAACCCTACTTTTAATGCTGTACCATTGTTTCAATCAAGTTACGACATGACTTGGAGGCCAGATCACTGAAGTTACGACATGACTTGGATGCAAGATTACTGTTGCCATCCAAAGAGACTAAACTAACAAGGATGGTTTAATAAGCTCTAGTCAATCAGAATCTTATAGCATCAACACGTCATAGTGACGTACTTGGATATGAGTACAGAGTCGAACTCGAACCAAGCAACAAAACTGTCAGCAGTAACACTCATATACCAAGAGCTAGTCTGTCACTGTCTATAGAGAACGGCGGCCATGACACGTCCAACTACGTCACAAATGGTCTTTCATCTCTTTCTATTAGTGTCCCCATTTTCTTATGGGAATCAGGGTTCCTTGATGAAATATCATCGATTTTGTCGGGCATCTTGTTTCGTCATTGGAGGGAAATTAAGGTGGCTATCCTGAAATTGGAGGCGCCAAATTTGAATTACACTAAAGTATCCCATTTTGTTGGATTGAATTCGAAACCAATCGGTAGGAGTAAATTGAAAAATGTACAATTGATTAATATAATATATTTTTTATTAATATATTCCTTAGTTCGCACAATTACCTCTGAGAGTTTCAAAGTTGACAAAAATAACAAATTTTTAACATTTTTTATAGGTTCTGAATGTTGGTCGTAATTAATAATTATCAAATTGAATGAACTGCGATGAGAAAGTCAATTCTAAACAAAGTAATAAGCCATTAAAAGAAAATGTGGAAGAATCACATAATCTGAGATTTGAAATATATTTCAAAGATTCGAAGACTGATCTCAATATATCTGTTATAATATATCTACTTCAATCAATTGCACCCTTCAAAGAGAAATTCTTTTCATGTCTAATGAAAGACATCAAAACAACTCTCTTATGTTGACATCATTCCAGAACCTTAGGTGCAAGAAGAAAGGGTTATTTGTAATATGCTTGATTTTATTCTAAAATGTGTGAATATGAAATGGGGTAAATGATAAAAATGATAGATAAATATATATTCGTCCTTGAGGTTTACTCAAATATAAAAACTTATCTTACTACTCACTCTGCCTTGTTCACAAAACTAACTCACATTTCATCAACAACATTTATAATATTTCCAGAAATAATAAATGAGTACTGTTAGGTATTTATGATATGAGTCAATGTTTTATTTTATAAACTTCGGTAACATTTATACATTGTTTCATAAATAGTAATTTACAATTTCTTCATGTAGAACAAATTTAATATTTCTATATATCTACCTAAAATTCTAATTAGATGGCGAGTAGTAAAATTGTGCATATCTAATATATTAAATAAAGCTGAACATATCATTTATTTTTGCAACGTTTCATAATAATTTTGATAGTTAATTTTGAGTTTCGATACTTCTTACACTTGGTAATTGGAACTTTTCTTTTAATTTTATCTCTTCCTTCTAATAATTGTTGTACAATAGTGTTATTGCTGTTCAATAAGTTTTTCTTGTTCTTTGTAACTTTGTTGTAAACAAGGGGTGAAAGGAGACTGTGAATTCTCATCTGAAATGGCATAAAGACCTATCAATATCAATCATTTCATACCACCAGAAATAGTATAAAATGAACAAACCATTATTTGATGGTGAACGATCGACCATGGGTACAGATTCTAGCAAGTATATCTCTCATGGAACTCCAACTGCTTCTTGAAATGTCATAGGTGAATTATCGATAATAGATTGATACGATATCACAGTGGACAGAACAGATTTTGACCAACACGTCTTGGTAAAAATAACTACAAAGTAACACCAACATTATATCGTAATGTCGTAGCAAAAATATTGGTTTTCAACAGTTTTTATCCAAAACCAAATTCAGTTCTGTTTCTCATTAGAACAGTTTGAACTCAACCGTTGTTCTAAGCATTTGTCTTGACTTCTCATGAAGGAGAGATTCTTGAAGATTGGATTCAAAATCATCCTTTGAACAAATCCTGGAAAAGTCAATAGGTACCCATACTACAGAAATTGATCCATTGCTGCTTTACTGTTCTTGGGAAATATATGGAACGACAATTTATCATCATGGTATGATGTAGGACTATTGTTACAATATTAAATAAGTAATTAACAACTAGCAATACAAAATACAAGAATTGCATAATTATTATACTATGATTTATCTGAGCCACGGGCTTTAGTAACTTTTTTATTCGCAAATTGACGAAAATATAACCAAAGTCATATTTTCTCGTGAAAGTATTTCAAAACTTTCTATTTTCTCGATGGAATTATTTCGAACCATGACGTCACAACTGTCAAATATCGAAATTATTTCAAAATCACATCGAGAGGATGTTTCAAAACAGTATGACACATGTCAGGTGTCAATCTTCAGTTTGATGTCTCAGTATATAACTCTTGTCTATGGTTTGATGACGTTAAGTTCAAAAACAAGAAAAATAAAATAATTTTTTTTTTCTGAATTGTCGAGAAATTGAAAGTTTGTGGAATGGAGGATATAGTGTGAATCCAGCTTGAATTTTACCTGGATATCCATAAATGTCTCTGAATTCGTTTTCTAAGTATGTCATCTCCTCCAGATTTGGCCACATAATATATTTATTCTTCAAAAATATTATCCTATCCAAAATTACTTCTGAACGTTTCGACACAGTGGATGGGGAGACTTTAACTATATCTGAGACAGATAATAAAGTATGGCCTTGTCCCAACCAAGAAAGGGTTGAAAGCAACTGCCACTCTGGGGAAATGGCTTCCTCTCCTCCAGTATAGGATTTTCTAAATTGGGCCTCCCTAATTCATGATTATTTATTTCAGTCAGGAGTTTACTGAATGTATTTTTTGGCACCCGGAAGTGTATGAAAAGTTCATAGTCTGTGAAGTTTGTAAGCCAATTCTCGTCCCTGATGATAATTGGGCTGGGATTAAAAAGTAAAAATATATAATTGACAAATTCCTCATCTTCATGCCACTGTTGAATCAAATCAATAATCAAAAGGGTTATTTGAGAACCATTCTGCTGTGTTAATAATAATAACATTTCCATAACTGAATTCAATGTTGTTTGTGGTTATGTTATTGGTCGACGTGACAACTTTGAAGTTATGACGTAATTCTTTCGAAAACATTCACTTTCGCGACAATCAAAAACGATGACGTAGTTATTAAAATCATGTTTCGAAATAATTTCAAAATCCTCTTTCGAGAAAATATGGCTCAAAGTTACCAATTTCAGGATAGCCACCTTAATTTCCCTCCAATGACGTATTCTCTCCCTTTCCTCAGTCTTCCCCTTGTCTAAATGCTCACTCATTTCATAACCCCTTCCTTTCATAAGAACGCTGATGGGGATTAGACTCTCCTGTTAAATAATGTTCAGTCTCCTTCGTTGCCATCTACATGTCGCATATATTTGAAACCAATACCAAAACTTTAATCTCGCTTTAGGAGATATCCAACAATTTTAATTGAGCGCGCCATCATTGGTGAGTTGAATAGGCCGTAGAGAGTAGTTGGTGAAACCTGGCTCAACTATCTTACTTCTATTTAAACGATGCAAATATGCATACCTTACGTTTCCATAAGTGAATTCTATAAAGTTGCATATGCCTCACAATCTATGTTTCAAAACATTTTGTTGATCTAAGGTTGCTGTGATCCCTTTACTCATGAAACAACATCAAAATGAATCACTATTTGTGGTGTTTGTAGTTGTAAAATGTCTTTG
Source organism: Chrysolina oricalcia (assembly GCA_944452925.2). Lineage (NCBI taxonomy): Eukaryota > Metazoa > Arthropoda > Insecta > Coleoptera > Chrysomelidae > Chrysolina > Chrysolina oricalcia. The sequence continues at coordinate 24,744,129 of OX101816.2, forward strand.
ATTTTCGCGAGTGTTTATGATACTTTTGTGACTTTTACTGCAGTTGGAGTTGAAACTTTGTAGAAATTGTTATTTGTTTATTGTCTTGAGTGAATACATAGCAGTTTTCAAATTGTAACAGGTAGGATTAGTTTTCATTTTGATACACATACATCCTTTCATACCGTCACTTCTTCTAGATGATGAAATTTAGTTATTTTGATTCTTTTAGGGAAAATACTTTGTTGGAACAGGGCGGCATAAATATCAAGGTTAAACACTGAAAGTTTGTCTCTATAATATGTTTAAAATAAGAAGAGTTCATTTATGGTAGGGTGGGTTGGCTTCAAATGGAATCCACCTACCAAATAGGTTGCATAGCAGGAGGTTTTCTTCTACGGTAGATTATTATTAGTAATTATTATTAGTAGTGATACAAGACAAGTGTCACGAAAATTGTTCTGTTAATGGCAATTGCACGAACTATATTCAACAGTGAAAATACAAAAGTATTTTTTATCGGAAAAATTTCTTTTTTCAAATATGGCAAATAATTTTACCAATCGGTAATTTTACTACAAAAACTAACATGCAAATTTTGCAAGACCGTTATATAGCTTTTGTCTAATGTCAGTTTTTCGAGTAAAATTTCCAATTAAAAAGTTTTGATTTTGATTAAAAGAAAAGCTCCGGTGATTTTTGGCATGATACATTATCGACAATATAAACAAATGCGCAAAAATAATATTAATCACCTTCAATAATAATAAATAATAACACTCCCTCATAGACACTGAAGTGTGACTAGAGGCATTGCTTGGGCGGGTTGAAAACAGCTATTATTATTCACTTTGGAGCAATTATTTGAGGGGATCGTTATTAAAAACATAATTATTATAGGAAGGTAATGTTTACCAACTTTACCAAAAAGCCTCAAATTGCGTCAACAATACTGAACAATCACAGCTGACATAACAGAAATTGGTCGCTTATCACATGAAGTCTGGTTTTGAGATAATAGTTATTTATGTATCAAGGGCGTAAAGTAGGCGTTTAGGGCCTGCGTCGTGGATGATGGCCCGATGGCGTTAGCCGAGGGCCATCACACGCCGAAGGCCTTAAACGCATTTTACGCACGTGATACATACAAAATTTTATGCACTAGCGGTTTTAAAGCGCGAATCACAAATACTGACTTGAATTGCAATGGTCTACTCGTTTCATACATTATGCATACAATAATTAAGGGTAACATAATATGAGGAATGTGAAACTATAGTAGCTGAGTGCTATATTGGAGAATCTATTTCAAATAAATAGATCATCACCGAAAAAATTGCCAACGATTATGAACAAATGTTAGAAAGAGTATTGCTCTATTGAACTGAAATGATTCTAATTCGTGTTAGGAATTGCATGAAATGATGTGTGAGTATAGACAATTTGAGAATTTTGTCTACTTTACGGCCCGCCGGGCCATAATGCGCATACGGGCGGTAAAGTGCCACTTTACGCCCGGAGAACCGGGCGGTAAAGTGTACTTTACCGCCCGCTAGTGCATAAAGGTTTTTTTCTTTCGCAATAAAAATCAAAACACAGTCGACATCATTATTTGTTTTTTTTTTCTACAGGAGTTGACTTATAAGAAAATTGCAACAAGCATAACTGTAAAAGTTTTCTTGTCTATTACTGATATCCAAAACCAAGTTGTACTACGGCTGTGAAGTTATCAATGAGAAAAATATATAAAAATCGTAAAAGGCTCAAATGGCTCTGTACACGTTTCTGCTCGGGATATGTTTTGGAAAACACTCTTTCCTGTATTCCGGATACCACGTGGGATTTATCCAGGCCGTTCAATTGGGTGTGTATCCGAAAAAAAAATCATAGAGGGCACTTTGTAAAATAGTTGTACACGTTTCTGCTCGAGATATGTCATGGAATATGTTCCACTTTTACTTACTCGTACTACGTAGGAGTTTTCCAGGCCGTTAGAGGAGATGTAATGGGGGGTGATATTCTGTATCATAGAATGCACAAATGGCTCTGAAAACGTTTCAGCTCGGGATATGTTATGTAGATTGCTATTTTCTGAATCCCTGATAGCACTCAGGAATTTGCCAGAACATCCGAGGAAGTGCAATAGGGGTGAGTTTAAAAAAAAAAGTTTTAGATACCACAAATGGGTTTGTACATATTTCTGCTCGGTACAGGTTATTGAAAATTCTCTTTCCTTGTTGTGTTCTATCGTGGTGACATTTAATATGTGTAAATTCATCATGAATGATTAATAAAGAGGAAATACAATCTTCCAATTTACACAAAAAATGTATACTTGTAACGTGCTTACAATTAGAATAGAATAGAATAGAATAGAATAGAATAGAATAGAATAGAATAGAATAGAATAGAATAGAATAGAATAGAATAGAATAGAATAGAATAGAATAGAATAGAATAGAATAGAATAGAATAGAATAGAATAGAATAGAATAGAATAGAATAGAATAGAATAGAATAGAATAGAATAGAATAGAATAGAATAGAATAGAATAGAATAGAATAGAATAGAATAGAATAGAATAGAATAGAATAGAATAGAATAGAATAGAATAGAATAGAATAGAATAGAATAGAATAGAATAGAATAGAATAGAATAGAATAGAATAGAATAGAATAGAATAGAATAGAATAGAATAGAATAGAATAGAATAGAATAGAATAGAATAGAATAGAATAGAATAGAATAGAATAGAATAGAATAGAATAGAATAGAATAGAATAGAATAGAATAGAATAGAATAGAATAGAATAGAATAGAATAGAATAGAATAGAATAGAATAGAATAGAATAGAATAGAATAGAATAGAATAGAATAGAATAGAATAGAATAGAATAGAATAGAATAGAATAGAATAGAATAGAATAGAATAGAATAGAATAGAATAGAATAGAATAGAATAGAATAGAATAGAATAGAATAGAATAGAATAGAATAGAATAGAATAGAATAGAATAGAATAGAATAGAATAGAATAGAATAGAATAGAATAGAATAGAATAGAATAGAATAGAATAGAATAGAATAGAATAGAATAGAATAGAATAGAATAGAATAGAATAGAATAGAATAGAATAGAATAGAATAGAATAGAATAGAATAGAATAGAATAGAATAGAATAGAATAGAATAGAATAGAATAGAATAGAATAGAATAGAATAGAATAGAATAGAATAGAATAGAATAGAATAGAATAGAATAGAATAGAATAGAATAGAATAGAATAGAATAGAATAGAATAGAATAGAATAGAATAGAATAGAATAGAATAGAATAGAATAGAATAGAATAGAATAGAATAGAATAGAATAGAATAGAATAGAATAGAATAGAATAGAATAGAATAGAATAGAATAGAATAGAATAGAATAGAATAGAATAGAATAGAATAGAATAGAATAGAATAGAATAGAATAGAATAGAATAGAATAGAATAGAATAGAATAGAATAGAATAGAATAGAATAGAATAGAATAGAATAGAATAGAATAGAATAGAATAGAATAGAATAGAATAGAATAGAATAGAATAGAATAGAATAGAATAGAATAGAATAGAATAGAATAGAATAGAATAGAATAGAATAGAATAGAATAGAATAGAATAGAATAGAATAGAATAGAATAGAATAGAATAGAATAGAATAGAATAGAATAGAATAGAATAGAATAGAATAGAATAGAATAGAATAGAATAGAATAGAATAGAATAGAATAGAATAGAATAGAATAGAATAGAATAGAATAGAATAGAATAGAATAGAATAGAATAGAATAGAATAGAATAGAATAGAATAGAATAGAATAGAATAGAATAGAATAGAATAGAATAGAATAGAATAGAATAGAATAGAATAGAATAGAATAGAATAGAATAGAATAGAATAGAATAGAATAGAATAGAATAGAATAGAATAGAATAGAATAGAATAGAATAGAATAGAATAGAATAGAATAGAATAGAATAGAATAGAATAGAATAGAATAGAATAGAATAGAATAGAATAGAATAGAATAGAATAGAATAGAATAGAATAGAATAGAATAGAATAGAATAGAATAGAATAGAATAGAATAGAATAGAATAGAATAGAATAGAATAGAATAGAATAGAATAGAATAGAATAGAATAGAATAGAATAGAATAGAATAGAATAGAATAGAATAGAATAGAATAGAATAGAATAGAATAGAATAGAATAGAATAGAATAGAATAGAATAGAATAGAATAGAATAGAATAGAATAGAATAGAATAGAATAGAATAGAATAGAATAGAATAGAATAGAATAGAATAGAATAGAATAGAATAGAATAGAATAGAATAGAATAGAATAGAATAGAATAGAATAGAATAGAATAGAATAGAATAGAATAGAATAGAATAGAATAGAATAGAATAGAATAGAATAGAATAGAATAGAATAGAATAGAATAGAATAGAATAGAATAGAATAGAATAGAATAGAATAGAATAGAATAGAATAGAATAGAATAGAATAGAATAGAATAGAATAGAATAGAATAGAATAGAATAGAATAGAATAGAATAGAATAGAATAGAATAGAATAGAATAGAATAGAATAGAATAGAATAGAATAGAATAGAATAGAATAGAATAGAATAGAATAGAATAGAATAGAATAGAATAGAATAGAATAGAATAGAATAGAATAGAATAGAATAGAATAGAATAGAATAGAATAGAATAGAATAGAATAGAATAGAATAGAATAGAATAGAATAGAATAGAATAGAATAGAATAGAATAGAATAGAATAGAATAGAATAGAATAGAATAGAATAGAATAGAATAGAATAGAATAGAATAGAATAGAATAGAATAGAATAGAATAGAATAGAATAGAATAGAATAGAATAGAATAGAATAGAATAGAATAGAATAGAATAGAATAGAATAGAATAGAATAGAATAGAATAGAATAGAATAGAATAGAATAGAATAGAATAGAATAGAATAGAATAGAATAGAATAGAATAGAATAGAATAGAATAGAATAGAATAGAATAGAATAGAATAGAATAGAATAGAATAGAATAGAATAGAATAGAATAGAATAGAATAGAATAGAATAGAATAGAATAGAATAGAATAGAATAGAATAGAATAGAATAGAATAGAATAGAATAGAATAGAATAGAATAGAATAGAATAGAATAGAATAGAATAGAATAGAATAGAATAGAATAGAATAGAATAGAATAGAATAGAATAGAATAGAATAGAATAGAATAGAATAGAATAGAATAGAATAGAATAGAATAGAATAGAATAGAATAGAATAGAATAGAATAGAATAGAATAGAATAGAATAGAATAGAATAGAATAGAATAGAATAGAATAGAATAGAATAGAATAGAATAGAATAGAATAGAATAGAATAGAATAGAATAGAATAGAATAGAATAGAATAGAATAGAATAGAATAGAATAGAATAGAATAGAATAGAATAGAATAGAATAGAATAGAATAGAATAGAATAGAATAGAATAGAATAGAATAGAATAGAATAGAATAGAATAGAATAGAATAGAATAGTGTTTAATTGCAAAAACTTTTTACAATATAAATAAAAATAAAACAGTTTTGACAGCTTTCAGCAATATAAACACAAAGATATCTCACAGAAGTTTTCACTTGTTTGTGAGATGGTCACGTACGTGAGCCAGCAAAAATATACTTAACCTAAACGTTTAATACACACATATAATATATATATATATATACAGAGAGAATATGGGGTACATGTAAAAAGAATAAAAGAATTATAAATCTTTGAATACAGTAAGACATGAACAACAAATTAAAATATACACTTATTCCTAACATTACAAACCAAAGTGTTTCGACACACGGTGTCATCATCTGAGCGAGTTATCAACTAAAGAAACGTCAAAATCACCTTCTTAGATATTAGAATAACATGCATGAAATTTCACTAATGACAATTGCAGGTATGAAATTTCCTAATGACATATAGCTTGGATTAGGGAGCATTTGAGTAGTTACTAGTGAGATAATAATATTTGAGAAGTTACAGATTGAATAAACAGGACTCAAACTATGCCAACCACCTTATTGACAATAACCATTACTTCACACAAAATCCTGAAATTTTGCATATTCAACCTAAAGGTCAAAAATTAAACATATTAGAATCCATAGAAATCAAGAAACATTTACGTAACAATAACAATTTATTCCTCAATGACCAAATTGACCTGTACAATTCACCTATAATTAATTATCTCACTAGTAACTACTCAAATGCTCCCTAATCCAAGCTATATGTCATTAGGAAAATTCATACCTGCAATTGTAATTAGTGAAATTTCATGCATGTTATTTTAATATTTAAGAAGGTTATTTTGACGTTTCTTTAGTTGATAACTCGCTCAGATGATGACACCGTGTGTCGAAACAATTGTGAGCACGTTACAAGTACATATTTTTTTCTTCATTATTGATACTTTGGAAGAGTTTGCCAGGAAGTCCGAAGGGGTACAATGGGGAGAGTTTCCGCAAAAAATCATATATAAAGTACAAAGGGTACAAAGGCTATGTACGCGTTTCTGCTTGGGAAATGTTATGTAGTTTTCTTTTCCCCCCATTCTTGAAACCACGTAGGTGTTTTCCTGGCCTTCTAAGGAAGTGCAATATATTGTGAATTATATTCAGAGCAAAGCAACTTTTGAATTTGGATCCTTTTAATAAAAAATTATATATGACAGACAGTGACAAAAATTATAGTAAGAATAAACAAATATTTTTTTTATCTCATGAAATAGCCTACTTAACTGAATGTAATCAACACACAGTGTGTTTAGCTTTGATTACCCTCAATGTAATAATGGGCGAGAAAGTTTCCTCATAATCAACTCCTTGAGTTTGACCATACCCTTTAGCAACTAACCTAGCTTTATATCTTATGACATCACCTTGTTCATTCGTTTTATTTTCAAAAACTCATTTGCATGGAATAACCTTCATATCACCAGGTCCTTCAACGAAAATCCAGGTTTCATTAGCCATTAAGGACTTATACTCTTCTCCTATCGCATCTCTCCATTTTTTCGACTCTTTCCCTGATAATGCTTGTCTTGCAGTTTCTGGCTCAGAATGGAAAACACAGTTTTGTATAGTTTAAATCCAGGAAACACTTTTATTTTTCTTTCTCTCTCAGGATATCTTCTATTCCCTCTCTCTTCGTCTTCATCTGAAGAATGTTGATTATTCACGATCACCAACTGTTCACTTCCTGCATTTTCTTCTGGATATATTTGAGATCACACTGATTCTATTTCTTCAGCACCAAGATCCCTGGAATCAGTAAAAGAACTGTTATTATGCAAAAAGTCATTTATGGGTGTAAGACTCAGTTTAATTTTATTTTCATTCTCATTTTCAATTACCTCACACTGTTTCGGAAAACTGTCTTCTAAAGAAATAACAACTCTAGCTTCAATTATTTTTCTACAATTTGAAACCTCTTTCATTTGGTATGCTTTAGAAGTTTCATTATACCCCACAAATATATACATCTTAAATTTAGCATACCACTCATCCCATTCGTGCTTAGAAGTATGAACATAAGCCTTTCATCCAAAGATTTTCAAATGACACAAATTTATAGCCTGACCATTTCACTTCTGGAGTCATTTCAGTTATAGACCTGTGAGGTGATCTATTTTTCAAATAGACAGCTGTTTTCACAGCATCTTTCTAGTAAACCAGCTTCTAGTAACATGCATCTAGCCTTTTCAACCACAGAACGATTGGTACGCTCTGCAACACCATTTTACTCAGGTGTATAGGGAACTGATGTTTCATGCTTGATACCTCGTATTTTCAGATAGTCACCAAATTCCTCATCAATAAATTCAGTACCATTGTTAGTCCTCAAAGTGTTGACTTTATTGCCAGTTTCATTCTCTACTCGACCTTGAAACTCTACAAACTTTGACTTCAGCGCAGTCTGCGAACTGATACAAAAAACAAATATTTTTCTTGTGAAATCATCAACAAATATCAACATATATTCATTTCTATATAAAGAATCCACACTGAAAGGACCGCAAACATCTGAATGAACAATATCAAGAATTTTCTAACCTCTTCTATGTTTGTTCTTCTTGAATGGTAATCGGTGTTGCTTTCCACCGACGCAGACCTCACAAATTTTATCATTTTCCTTCGTAAAATTCACACCATAAGCCATTTTTGTTTTGAGAAGGTTCATACCGTATCGGCACAAGTGTCCCAGTCTTGAATGCCACAGATCTGCATTTTCCTTCCCATCGATTCTGAATACAAGCTCTCACGGAGCAGATGATAGATCCAATTTATACATACCATTCTGTAAAGAAGCAGATAACAATACATCACCATCTATTTTACACTGATCCTGTCTATAAAAAAAACAGCCCACAGAATCAAATACTACAGTGAAGCCCTTTTTTACTGCTTTTGAAACAGAAATGAGATTTGCATTCAAATTTGGCACATAAACGACATTTGTAATTGAATTTATCTGACAAGAAGAGTTAGAAAAACCTTCACTATAAAGTTTCTCATTATTTGCAACAGTTACTTCTAAACTTGCTTGTGCCTTAGAATATTTCTGCAACATACCTTTGCAAGAAGTCATATGTGTTGAAGCACCTGAATCAACATAACAACTATCAGAATAAATATAAGCCGAAACAACTGTTAAAAGGTAAAAGTCCTTCTTCATGTTGAAATATTTATCGGGATTCTTCAGCTTCGGGCATCTGGGTTTGATGTGTCCTGGTTACTTGCAGTTGAAACAAATGACTTCTCTCCTCATGAATCCTCCAGAGCTTTCTTCTTCTTACTTTTTTCTTGTTTCTTCCAAGTTTTCTTTTCTGTTACTGCCATTGCTGATTCTGCTGCAGAACTTGTTTTCATCTCGTTAAGCAGTTTTGACTTTACCACCTCAGAAGTAATTTGGACATTTGAATTTTCCAGTGCCATGACGAGGGGGTCATATCGGAACGTTAAACCACCAAGCATAATTGCTCCTATAGACTCATCATCGATTTCCTTTCCAATTTCTGCTAGCTGATGTGCTAACTCGGTAATTTCAGTGAGATATTTCTCCATGGTACGGAAATCAGACAAACGTAATCGATAAAGTTTTCTTTGAAGATTCAAACGTCTACCAAGTCCTCTATCTTCATATGCCTTAGCAAGCACACCCCAAGCTTATTGAGCTGACTAACACCTTTTGACTAGGACTAGAGCAGCTCCTTCTAATGTTAAAGAAATCTTTGTAAAAGCTCTCATACTTTATATTTCTTGTTTCTTTGCTCGTTTTATCACTTTCAGGATATCCTCCTACAGCTTCCCATAGACCTTCATGCATCAAATACATTTTCATTTTGAATTTTCATGCACTGTAACCATCATACAGTGGTTTGATAACAGCCAAAGACACACAACTTGACTGAATATTCATTACTTCGGATCCACTTTCCATGACTGGTTCAATACTTATAAAAAATTTCACCAGTGGAACGTTTTACATACGAAGACCTCAACAATGCTCTGGCCCCATAACCTGTTGCGAATTATATTCAGAGCAAAACAACTTTTGAATTAGGATGCTTCAAATAAAAAATGATATATGACAGACAGTGACAAAAATTATAGTATGATTAAACAACTATTTTTTTTACCTCATGAAATAAAAATTGCCTACTTAACTAAATGTAATCAACACACAGTGTGTTCAGCTTTGATTACCCTCAATGTAATAATTACAACACAATAGCATTAAGTTTCAGAAAAAAATCATAGAAACCACAAATGGCTTTGTACGTGTTTCTCCTCAGAAAATCTTATGGAAAATGTTTTCACCTTCATCACCGATACCACGCAGAAGTTGTTCACTTCGTCCAAGGGTGCTTAATACAGAAAACGTTCAGAAAAACATAAAAGGCACAAGTAGCTCTGCAAATGTTTCTGCTTGGAATGTGTAAGGGAAAATGCTGTATCCTTCACTGATATAACGTAGGAGTTTTCCAGGTAGTCCATGGAAGCGAAATAGGGGAGTTTCCTGAAAAAGATAAAATATAAAGGGCACAAAATTTTACAGCTCTTTGGATGAGAATAAATTTTGAGTTATTTTTGGCAACAAAGCAGTGACCGTTATTTTCGTTCCATTCTTGCTGGCTTCTATAACTGATGATATTTTCATAAACTCGTGATACATCACCACCAGAAGACAACTGATACTGACTTGACTGACTGACGCTTGATTCCGACCATACAATAATTTCGCGATGAAGTTTTGTTATGAATTCCACAAATAGTTATCACTTCTGATGTGGTTGGTGAATCAACATATTATAGACGATTTGGAAGAAAATAGTATATGTTCCAACTTTGTTTCAGGCCACTTTTGCTCTAATTATAACCGTGTGAAATGTACGATACTTTTGAGTCCAAAAACGTGGTGTAAAAATAACTTTGGGAAAAAATTTCGGTTTCCAATAGCTTGAAACTAGAAAAGTATTTCTCACACCCAATTTTGTGAACTTCAAATTGGTTTATGAAGAAGTTATTTCAATAGTTGAGAAATAATTAAAAATGTTTAATTTTTGATGACTTTCAAATATCAAAAGTATGCTATTTCTGAACAGAAAACACATATTTCGTTTTCTGCAAGGCACGGAAAAGAGAACAGACACACTTTGTTATACTATAGGTAATACTCAACACCCATAATTCTCATTTCAATCGGTTTTCATTAAACATATTATAAACATATTCTATCCAAACTAATTTTTTTCAAAATTTATTTTGATAGCTGTTACTTATTCTTTATTTCAATTGCGAATGAATAATTTGGTGGTACTAAACCAAATAGCCTCAATTGTGTATTGTCACAAGTTCTTGACTTCGACTTTTCCACTTTTCTTGATTTCACCTCTAATAATTCCGTTTTCAATTTTCACTGTCACTACCAAAACAATAAAAATTGGTCAGTTGCTTTCAAAACGTCAGTAATTGAGGAATTTTGATTTTCATATTGAGAAACCAAAGATTGTAAAAAATCACGTATACTCGAACCATGTTTCTACATTTGTTGTTGTTGTTTCTACATTTTGAAGACTCTAGTGCGTATCAAGCACAACCTAAGTAGACTATCTAGAAATTCTGACAGTCATGGTTACTTCACAAGAAATGCCAATCACCTTATGATAACAAAACATAGCTTGTCCAAGTTTTGAAAATCTGCAAACCATACTGGAATCAATCAAGCTTTATAACCATCTACCTCAAGTAATCAGAGAGATGCCTGAAGGTAAATTTAAAAAAGTCCTGAAACAATTGCTTGGTAAGGGAGCATATTATAGAATCGATGAGTACTGTACATCGAGCTTACTATGAACTTGTTGTTATTGGTTTTAACTGATATTTGTGTATACTTATATTAGCAACTGGTGCTTTCGTATTGTGAATTTGATTTTGTTTACTGACATGTATTTTAGACTTACATTTATATTTTTATATGTATTTTAAACTTATAGCTATATATTGACGTGTATATCCGCCTATGGTGGTTACTGTGGCAGTACGAATAAATTCTATTCTATTCTTTTCTAATATAAACCCTCTTATTTGAAGTTGCGATGTTCCATAACTTGCCTACGGCTCATTATGAGAACTTCTCGCTCTTGCAAAAAAGCTTCACTTTAAATTCTAGTACTATAAATAACTATTTCGCTAGTGCCTACCGTTATCCAGATATTAGCAAAAAAAAATTAAAATAACACATTTCGGTAAGCCCTGTTATTAGCTTTCCTCGCAGTCCCCTGGATATTTGGTATATTCATTTCCAAACATTTCGCAACACAGCCACAAAATGAAAGAAAGTCACAGAAGTCTATCTAAAAACAGTTCCTTGATTGACCTGCAATGAATTCTGACTGAAATGAACACATGGATAAAATTATTCGTCCATCACTACAAATAAATCACTGTAAAGTCAGTGTTGGAAATGGGCAATCTAGTCGATTCGAATCGTATAAAACGTTTTTCTTCTATCATTACTTTTTATCGCAAGAACGTGTTTCGATTCCTACAGGTCGAAAAGTTAAAGTGTTTTCGATTTTCAGGTGTTTATTCTTTCAATATTTCACAACGAAAATATCCAAGTTTTGCGGAAACTTCGAAATATAACGGGTTGAACTTTAAGTGTTTCTGTTTGCTAAGGTGAAAATTGGAAATCTACTTCGCCAAGGAAGGTGCTTCGACCCTTCTATAAACATGACAACTTGCACAAGGTGAAATGGGATATTATGTTTGATATTTTCCTTCTTGTTCGCAAGGAATGGGTAATCCTGTATCTATTTTCAAAATCTTATAATATGAGATACTCATATTATGAGTTTTATGTGCACATACACGATGATCTTATTATTGATTTTAACATTCAGTATCGTTAATATCCATATCAAATCTAGGAATACTTGATGAAGATGGCAACATTAAACTCCATCAATGAACATTACACATACCATGGGAAAATGAAATATTAGGTAATGATGAAAACATAACTTTTCATAAAAAATTATTTATTACAAAATTTCTATACATGAACAGTCGTAGTCTGTAGAATAAATGAAATCGATGTAGAATGTCCCTGGTACAAAGTGTGAGGTACAGGGACAGTACCGGGGAGCTGACGACGAATTTTGGTAAGGTCCTTTTGGCACATTGAAATTGCGAAAAAAAATAATTTTGTCAATTGGCGAATCCAGAGTCTGGGAGAGCGTTTGCGGTTATTTCGTTAAAAACTATTTTTGGCAACTTTAATTTCAATTTATTTTATATACAGGGTGTTTCATAATAAATGCGCAGGACTTCAGGGTGTGATAGCTCGTCCCAAAAAACGAAAAAAAGTTTTTATTAACTAACCCTCTAAAATGCACCATTTTTGAGATACAGGGCGTTGAAATTTTAAAATAATAATCGTTTTTCGCGAATATCTCTGGAACCGTTTATCGCAGAGAAAAAAGATTTTGTAAGCATTTTTTACTCATAATAAGCTATGTTTTGTGTGGATTTTTTATTTTTTCAAATTCATAATTTGTGAAAATTTTGAAGGGGTAATGGGTGTATTTTCTCCAACTTCTACGCCACTGAAAAAAGTATAGTTTTCTACACAATAAAAGTATTCTTAGTCATAAGCTCTAAAGTTGACCGTTTTCCAGGAAAATCAACTTTCATGATGTTTAAATAATGTTTCTTCCTCGAAAAATTGCTGCGTGCATTGAAGCTAACGGCGGACATTTCCAACAATTCAACTAAGTATGATTGTTGTTTTTTTGCAATTAAGAGTCAACGTTTGGTTTTGATACTTGTTTTAACGTTTGAATAAATTTGGTATAATTAGGAAAAAAATTATTTAAAAAAATTTACCATAGTTTTCAACATGAAAGTTGATTTTTCTTGAAGACGGTCAACTTTAGAGCTTATGACCATGAGTACCTTTTTTGTGTAGAAAACATTGGCAGTTCAAGTAGGAGGCTCAAAATCATACTTTTTCCAGTAGCGTAGAAGTTGGAGAAAGAAACACCCACTACACCTTCAAAATCTTCACCAATTATGAATTTAAAAAAATAAAAAATCTGCACAAAATATTATTAGCTTATTATGAGTAGAATATACATTCAAAATCTGTTTTTTGTGCTATGAATGGTTCCAGAGATATCCGCAAAAAACTATATTTTTTTTTTTAATTTCAAAACCCTGTATCTCGAAAATGTTGAATTTTAGAGGGTAAGTTTATAAAAACTTTTTTTCATATTTTTGAATGAGCTATCACATCCAGAAGACCTGCGCATTTATTATGAAACACCTTGTATAATTAAAAAAATTACGCCAGATGTTTTTGTCGGTTATGAAATATTACCAGACCAATCTAAAAATAAACCATTGAAACTCCCAAAAAATATTCACGTATTTATTGAGTAATTTGGATAATATCTGCAAATTGTCAAACAAATTTTGCGATTTTCTGCTCAAGCTCCTCGCGCTTTGATTCGTTATTATTGAGAAACCTTGCGTTTTCAGTATGGTACTGGCTCTGCGTTAACAACAGAGACCCTTGTCTATTTTGGGTTTGCAGGTTGTGGCCCTTTCTGTGTTCCAGTTTGACTCTACAATTCAAAGGAACTGTTTCTCACGTTAAAATTTAGGCCCAGTTATTCACCATCGTATTTTAACAACAAAACAGAAAAAAACCTCATTTCAGTATTTTACGATATTTGAATTATTTAACATTGAATATATTGATTTATGTTTCTGTATAGTTCATTTAATTAGTCAAGTAAATCATTTCTCATCAATTACTATTCAAACAGAACATCTTTTTAAAATATATAAACACACTGAATGATTTTTTGTTATACCACGATTTAGACCAAGAGCCCATGCCACTATTTTTGGTAGTAATAAGTTTACGCCCATCGACCACTGAAACTTGTATCATCGATGTCGACGATGCTTCAGAGATTCTCGCCATACATGATCTCCGGGGCGAAGTTCCGATCTGTTGCAAGAAAGTGAGCAAAATTTTCAGTAAGTATACGATTGAGAATATTGGAAAAGCAAAGATTTCAGAAAAATCGTGGCGTTCACCCGCTGCAACCCTCGTAATATGTCAGAGAAGAAAACAACAATGAAAAATCCAGTTTACAAATGACAATGGGGGGATCTTACCATTAGCATTTTGATAACACAAATGTCGGAAGCCAGCCTTTTTCAATGGAGCGAAAGGGCCTGTTTCGGAAAAATGTCAAAGTATTTTTTTATGATAAGCTATTATTTCTAAATTTAGCGACAAGTTATCCATAATGCATAAATTGAGAATCATCACCGTCAGTTACGTCCTTCGTGGCAAAAGGTACTGGGCCCTTGGAAAGGTACACAAATATTCAGGTATACTTCAATATTATAAATTATAGGCGACAAACTCTTGATTAAGGTGGTACAACTAACGCTGTGTGAATTTTTTTAGCATAAACTCACGATTCAATATCGTGAGCATAAACTCACGATATTGAAGTATGCCTGAATATTTGTGTACCTTTCCAATGGCCCAGTACCTTTTTGCCACGTAGTACGTGAATGACGGTAATAGTTTGTCAATTTATGCATTTTATATAACTTGTCCCTAAATTTTTAGATGAAAGCTTATCATAACAAAATACTAAGACATTTTTTCGAAAAGGTGGGCCCAGCGCCCTTCCGCCCCATTGAAAAAGGCTGGTCTCCGAAATTTGTGTTATCAAAATGCTAATGGTGAGATCTTCCCCATTGTCAGTTGTGAACTGGATTTTCATTGTTGTTTTCTTCTCTTACATATTACGAGGTTTGCAGCGGGTGAACACCACGATGTAGGGGACTAACAATCAGCGAGTGTCGAATCATTTACCTGAAATCTGTGCTTTCCCAATATTCTCAATCTTAAACTAATCAAAAATTTTGCTCACTTTTCTGCAATAGATTGGTAAGCCCCCTACCCTAACTTCGCTCCGGAGATCATGTATGGCGAGATTCGCTAATCATGTGAAGTGTGGCAATTCAGTGGGAATGCGCTACAAAATAGCGCTAACTTGAACAGCAAAAAACTTAAGCCCTTATTTCAAATTTTTCTGTATTAATATCCGAATACGTCGAAAGTTATTGAAAAAAAATCTCAAAATTTAACATTTTTTCCCCTCATTAACAACATTTTATAGGAGCAAGTTGGGTCCAATCGTAATATTTTGATGTGTAGAATCTACCATTTTTGTATGTACAATTACTTAAGGACCACTCTGTATACCAGTAAATTCAAGCGTTCATCTCCTGTATCTCTACTCGGATTTCATATGCACATCAGCATAAAGACTCACCCTGTACATGCTAATCAAACGTCTCCCTGCCGCATCACGATCACGATCTGACATGTTCGGTCTTGTTATAACATCTAATATAGGTCTACCGCCTTTAAGGGTCTTCATCCCTGAAAAAAGGGGAGTTAGAAACGATTTTTTTCTGAGTGGTGAAGGGTTGTATGATTGTATGGAGATAAAAGTAACGGAAAAACATTATTTGAGTTTTAAATGAATGAAAAGGATATTTTCCCCCCCTCTTGGGAATTTTCGTTCAGTTCCACCATCAAAACGAACGAATATTTTGGTGTTGTTTCATTTCAGTATCGAAGTCTATCATTCACTTAGTTAAACAACTTTCTTATTTTTCTCCTAAATATTTAATTTTTTTGTGCATAATTTCACAAAAATGTGTTGTTTTCGCGAAATGGGTTTCCTTGCTTTATTCCATTTGAAATGAGAAATCTCCAGCTTTATCAAAGTCAACTAATAAAGGTTTGGTTCAGCCGTCGACCAGTGAAAACTAATTATTACTTACAATTCTGGATTCAGAAATTGAACTGAATTTCTTTTAAATGACACGCCCCTCAGGTTGCTCCTCCCACACGGCTGGTGAGGAAAAGAGAGAGTATCATATAGCCAGTATGACATCTGGCACAGGGTCGGATCGGGAATGGGAAAAATAAAACTCATTCGGGTCGATCAAAACTATGAAATAATATAACTTTTACAATTAATATCTTTTTTCAACATGTGTTCATCACTTGAGGGTCAATACTCCATAACTTTTTAATTCAGGAAAAAACAAGAGGCGGCTCCAGAATGTTGGACGAGTTTCGTGATTTCTGATACAATTCCATTCAAAATTGGTATATAGAAGCTTTTGGATTTGGGAAGTCATAATTTTTTCTAATAATTCAACGTAGCGGCTCCAAAATATCGGACGAAATTTCTGATTCTTGGTCTGATTCTATTTTGAGTTGGTATAGGTATAGGGATTTTTGTGGTCGGATAACATGATTTTTTTATCAATGTTTGATAATTCGAAATGACAGCTACAAAATGGTGAACGAAAAATTATTGTCCAAGTCTGTTCAAATTAGAAGTAGGGGTTCTTTGGATCGGTGATTTTGACTTTTTTTGTCAAAATCATAAAATTCAAGATGGCGAGATTTGAGATCAGATTCTATTCAAAATTTGTATCTAGGAGTTTTTGGAAAAGGAGATGAGTTTCTCAAAACTAAATCATTCAATATGACATATTTCACGAATGATCTAAAGAAAATAACCGTTTTCAGTGCATTTGAATAAAATCTTGTCTTAAAAACATTTTTCCATTCATATTTATCAGGAAATACACTCTCCACTTCGTCAGGGCTATTTAGCGAGAATGACGATGGTGTTATCTAGTTTCTTCAAAATGTGCAAAATCTAACTTCTTGATGGTGTATCCTAATTCTAACAGGGGTTGTCATAATTAGGAACTAGTGTGTCAGGTTTAGGATAAATTATATTTTATAAAAATTTTTTGTCTTTTGCAGAATGTCGGAAAAGAAAAATAATTGGCAATATGATCCAGATACATTGAAATCTGCACTTGAATCAATAAGAAATGGAATGCCTAAAAAATTCCAAAAACCACATTACATTATGAAAAAACCGGGAAATATCCTGTAGAATGTTCGCCTGGTGCTTCAACAGTATTAACATTTAAAGAGGAGTCAACATTAGTAAAGTGGATAATTTAACTAAAGAATTCAAAACAAATACCGCCGAAATATTCAATCGAAAAATAAATATATCATCTGATATTGTTTTAGAAATGAAGGAGTCCGAAGGAAACAACGAACATATTCAAGTAACAGAGAGGAGTAAAAATGAAGAAAGAGTATCTAATGAGCATGACATTAGAAATATTGAGTGTAGACCCAAAACTCCTGAAACGACTTTTGCTCCGATATTAGCTTCTACCTCCACAATAACTCCTAGTTCAACAAGTAATATTCCTTCAGATGTGCCATCCCCATTTAAGTCCATACTATTCTGGCCAACCCTTCGAAAGTCAGAGAAAAAGAGGAATATTTAAGAAAAATTTCCTAGTGTAGCAAACTCAGAGGAGAGGAAGAACTACTATAGAAAAAGGAGAAAAAAGGAAGGAAGATGAGGAAAAGGAGGAGCGTAAGAGATTGAGAGCACAAAAGGCAAAACAAATAGCAAAAAGGCAAGAAATTTTAAATTCGAAAGATGTTAAAGAAAAAGTAAATCGAACGGTATTTGAATCAGATTCTTGAGATTTAGAGAATAACAAGTAATTAAAATTAATTAAAAATGCTGCTGTATATTTGTTTACATATTTCAACACTCTAATAGGACGAATTCTATCTAAAAACCCATCTGCTTAATTTTTTATGTTCTATAGATTTGTAGAATCAGAATAAAGAACACGGTGTCATAAATAGGAACAGTGTCATAATTAGGTCCTTCTGAGTGTCATAATTAGGCTTGAACCTAATTTTTGGTATCAGAATCAGATACATATATACAAGTTTCTAAAAATTCCATTTTTGATGAAAGTTTAGTAATAATAAAATTTCAACAACAAACTCGTTTCATTTATAATTTTTGTCCAGCCTTGTGCATTTAATCAATTCAAAACTACAAAGAAGCTCATTAAAAATCATTCTTATTACGATCCTTCCTTAACCTGTCAGAATTCGGTACATTTACGGTACCCTATAAAAGTAATTTTGGTCCAACATATTTTTAAAAAAAATTATAGAATAGACTGTTTACGTCAGCGTTGTATATTAATTTTGTGCTGCATGCATGCCATGTTTCATTTGAAATTACCTTTTATCTGATATTTCAGATGTCATTATCTATTTCTTTTTGCGGTATACTTCATATTAAAATTCGCATTCAAAACATTTCCGAGACAGTTCAAACAGATTTCGCTGAAATATTTTTTCTATTCTTGATACATTGTGTGACTGGATTCCATTATATTTATTTATTTGAAATTTTCGTGCAATTTTACAGATTACTACGAAAACAAACAGGTTTTAATCTAGATATGTAATTTGGAAGAACGAGCTCCGAATTATCTAGTTCGGACCTGTATCTTACGAGAATCGCCAAGTTAGAAGTGAGGCGGAGTTTGTATTTATTTCGTCGGGAGAACACGCACTGCCATCTGGCGATATACGTTTCTTATTTAGGATGCTGAAGATTCTCAATATCAGAGGCTCTGCTTTGTGCGTTACGTATTTCGGTTTCCAAAAATATAAATTCAAGAGTCACAATGGATGAAGCAGATGATGTGGATCGAGGAGTAGAAAAAAAGTGCGCTGTCAAATTTCAAGATGCCTTCTCAGCCCTTAGCGACCGTGAAACATTGAAAGATACCGAAGTATGAGAACGCATGATCGATGTATTGAAGCAATTTACGTGTCAAATGAACGACTTGAAAAATGTAGATTCTGTCAACGAGGGAAGATTGTCAATTTTCTACAAAAACTTAAAGGCAAAAAGCAACACAGAAAAGTTCAGGAAAAATATTCAGAGTTATGATGGATGTAATTTGCCTCCATGCAAAACTGAATTACTTGAACAAATAAAGCGCTCTCAGTATATCGTAAATATATGGAGGTAAGTGCGCACATCTGAGAAATCCTACAGAAATGTCCCCTACGAGGTTAGGACGGGTAGAGTCAGAGGACACATACAGGGTGTCAATTTGAAAACTTCCCACCCTTAATATCTTCCTTCCAGTAAACAATATGAGTAATCGAAAAAACAGGTCAATTTTATTGTCAAGGGGGACACTTTCACGGACTATTTGTAGCCCTCGTGGTTCAACCCCCTAGGAGGGGTAGATGTTACCCTTAGAATTTTAAATGGGAAGGGGGGTCAGGTGGCACATCATTTTGATGGGCGTTCAATTCATGTTCCAATGGTACCCTGACTTATTATTTTTTGATGAGCATTTTCCGAAAAATTGCGTTCTAAACTAACAGAAGTAATTATTAGAACGCCTATACTGAGATGCATTATTGTATTGACTCCCTTTAATAAAAATGGTGAGAAGAGTAGGTGGCACCGCTCCAACCCTTGAATGACAGGAATAAATTTATTACGCATGGGATTTTTTATTTGGTGGTTATTTTCCTTCTACACAATAAAATTTAATTTGCGAGAAAGACATTTCCAACATAAAATCTACTTACGCTTATCTTTTTAGCTGTTCGAAATGTTGTCCATTTTGCTCTAAACAGTAATACAGTCTGTTTTCGAACTCCCCTCTAACATTACGGAAAACTTCACTAGGAATTGACCGGCATGCTGCTGTAATTCGTCTTTTAAGTTCGTCAATATCAGAAGGTTGTGTTTTATAAACAACGGATTTAAGATGCCCCCAAAGAAAGAAATCTAAGGATGTTAAATCCGGTGATCTCGGAGGCCATTGAACTGCTCCCCTTCTGCCAATCCATCTACCCGGAAATCTCTCGTTTTACCACTGTCGGACGGGAAGAAAATAATGAGGTGGAGCACCGTCCTGCTGGAAATGTAACAGATCCTCCTGCAAAAGTTCATTACCTTCTGCATCAATTTGAGTTTCTAGCTCGTGAGTTATAAGAGGATCGATAGTCTCTTCAAGCATATCAAGGTACAGATTGCCAGTCAAGTTTTCTTCCAGAAATAATGGACCAAGAATGGCATTTCCAAGAATACCAGCCCAAACATTAACTTTTTGTGGGTGTTGTGTATGCCCTTCCCGAAAAATATGTGGGTTTTCGTCACTCCAATAGCGACAATTTTGTCTATTAACATTGCCATTCAGAAAAAATGAACACTCATCGCTGAAACAGATGTTTAACAGAAGATTAGGGATGGTATTGACTCGATGAGACATGATTTCACAAAACTCTATTCTTCTATCATAATCATCCTCGTGGAGCTCTTGAAGAATCTGCATTTTACATGGATGAAATTTATGCATTTTCAATGCTTTTCTTATAGTCTCGCGTGACATTCCCGTCTGTTCTGATACTGATCGTAAGGAGCTCGTGGGCTCTGCAGCAAATGTTCCCAAAACTTCAATTTGAGCTGCTTCATTTAGTACTCTGGGGTTATTTCTTTTTTTATTTGTTACTGAACCAGTTTCGTAAAACTTATTCACCAAATCAAGCACATACCGGTGACTTACATTACAATTTGGATGTCTTTCGTTAAAAAGACATGCCGCCCTTCGTGCGCACTTTCCAACTTCGCCATAAATTACAATCATTTCAATTCTGTCTTGAAGAATGTAAACCATTTTTACACTTTTATACACTTATTAAAGTAATTTCTAAACAGCCCAACAGGTACAACGGTATTCCCAATACTACCACATAGTTCAAATTTGCTAACCAATTTATTGCCGGAAAACAGAAACTTTTTACAGCAGAAGTAGCAAAAAAGGAAGGCTATCTGTACAATTTCTGCGATGACACTTAAAAATTCAGCATTTAATAAACACAACTTTACTACCATCTACGTTTTACTATTAGACTACTTTTTTATGTAAAGTGTTTGGAGCTAATGGCTAATGTTACCCCTAATAAAGGGTTGGAACGGTACCACCTAATATTCTAACCAGTTCTGGCCAAACCATGCATCTCAGTATAGGCGTTCTAATAATTACTTCTGTTAGTTTAGAACGCAATTTTTCGGAAAATGCTCATCTAAAAATAATAGGTCAGGGTACCATTGGAACAAGAATTGAACGCCCATCAAAATGATGTGCCACTTAACCCCCCTTCCCATTTAAAATTCTAAGGGTAACATCTACCCCTCCTAGGGGGTTGAACCACGAGGGCTACAAATAGTCCGTGAAAGTGTCCCCCTTGGCAATAAAATTGACCTGTTTTTTCGATTACTCATATTGTTTACTGGAAGGAAGATATTAAGGGTGGGAAGTTTTCAAATTGACACCCTGTATAGCTTCATATGGTTTGAAGGTGATAAATTTTTCTCCTTCTCAACGATGTTGTCAGAGGATGATGGTGATGGAAATGATCTGGGTAAGATATGAATTTTTATCCGTGTATCATATTGAAAAGAATCATAAGTTTGCATATATTTTCAGAGACATGGAATCATCCGCAGAGGAACCGTTGGAAGACGTCGCCGATGACGTTTCTGATACAGACATTTCCTTGGCAGATTTGGAGTTTGAGGACGATGAAATATAAAACAATATAGGATGTTCTCATTTTTGAAATACACATGCTGACACTGATAAACATGACTTGATGTCAAACTAAAAGATCATTGAATGTCAAGTTTCGGTTGTAGAATAATTTCGCCACTTTTTGTGTTAGTCGTAGAAAAAAACATAGTGTATAACTCACCCGGAATTCTCATTTCTCACTCGTATGATTTGCGACAGTATGAAATGATTATCATCCATTCTTTGAACAATATATCATATGATGTTGTGGCATGCGTCCTATTTTAGCGATTTACAGGGCTTTACTAATACTAAAAACAACTGAGAGATGTACATTTATGATTGTCAGTCATAAAGATTCCATAGAGGATATGGACATTCGGAAATTGCAAGTAATCTCTGAATATACAGATCAGAGCGCTTTGCGCGACGCTGCGTTTGTTGACTGACAACATTCCACCGATACATGAGATAATAATAATAAACGAGTTTATTCATATTAGTAATAATGAAAAGGCGAAGCGTCACTTTACAGTGTTTTTCAGCTTGAACTACACAAAAAGAAAATTTTAGAACTAATTAACATGCACATCGTAGATATACCTTAACTCATATACAAAAACAAACAGTTATTTATCAATAAATACTAGTGAATGAAGAACAAAAAAAACAAAAAAAAAACAGTAATAATCCCTACCAGTACCAAGTACAAATGCTGAAGACGTAACCTAATGAAACACAGAATCATGAGGCATTGTTTTCAATTTTTTTTTGAAATTGAGGAATGAATAGTCTTTATAACAAGGTGGTAAAGAGTTCTACATTTTTGTGGTATTATTTGAGAAGCTACGCTTGAATATAGCAGAGGAGTGTTGTGGGATAACTAAGACATGTCTGTTTCTCGTGGGAATATTATTTATATTTGCGAAGCGCTTTAGTTTGGTTCTGAGGTAAATTGGGGTATCTGTTTTTATAATTTTATGTACAAAGGAAAGAAGATGAAGTGTTCGAAGAGAAGATAACTTCAGTTTGTTTGCTGTTCTGAAAGCTGGAGAAATATGGTCAAACTTACGTATTCCGAAAGCAAATCGCAAACACGAGTTTTGGAACCTCTGTAGTCTGTTATGATCACGATTTATTAATGCTGGGCCACAGATGCAATCACAATAGGCAAGTTTTGACATAATTAAAATTTCACATAAAAGGAGTTTCAGATCACGACTAAGGATATTTCTGTGGGGAAAAAGTGTTTTAAGTGTGCCATATCCATTTTTGCATAGGTAATTAACATGCTTGGTGTACCGCATTTCATTGTCAATCCACATCCAAAGATTATTTGCTTCTTCAACAACTGGCAGTATTTCATTGTTGATCATAAAGTTGCAACTATATTTTGTCTCATCTCTTTTTATTTTTGAGCCAAAAATTAGGAATTTGGATTTTGTTGCATTTAATTTCAAATTGTGCGCTGACAATATAATAAATTCAACAAATCATCATTTATTCTATTTGTAGCTTCTTGACAATTATCTGCCGAGAAACTAAAATATATTTGGGTATCGTCAGCGTACTGATGTACCTCACAGTGACTCAAGCATTTGCCAAAATCGGAAATATACATTGTGAAGAGAAGGGGACCAAGAATGGACCCTTGGGGGACTCCGAACTTCCGCTCCATAACTACAGAACGTTTATTCTGAACTTCAACAAACTGGGTGCTGCCGCAAAATAACTTTTTATTAGACGGAGTGCATTTTCATCAAAACCATGGTGTTTGAGCTTTCTTCCAAGTAACTCGTGATCTAGGGTATCAAATGCTTTACTGTAGTCCAATGAAATGAGGATTGTCACTTATCCACAATCTGAACAAGCAAGAATTTCATCAGTGATATAGGCCAATGCGGATGTGGTACTATAATTGGTTCTGAAACCCGACTGGGTTTGTGGAATAATATTATTATCAAAAACGTATCGTGAAATTTGTTGTTTCATAATCATTTCCATTATTTTGGACAATGCTGGTAAAATACTCATTGGTCTGAGATCAGAATAGTCTGTCACCTTTGACACTTTGGGAATAGGGAGAACTTTAGCACATTTCCAAGGCTCAGGATATATACCTGATTTTAGGGCAGTATTGATGACAAGGGTAATGTGATCTAATAGATGAAAACTAATGAGTTCGATCTTCTGCTTGAAAATGCCGTCGCAACCAACAGCGTTGGATTTTAGCGACTTCACACATTTTAATATTTCACAGTTTGACACCTCGCTGAAAGTAAAAGTGCTATTATGATTAATTTCTTCATACTTTTGCAGTAAATCAAGCTGATAATCAGTTTTTTTCTACTACGGGGATGTTTATGAATTGGTTATTGATCACATTGATATCACTCAAATTTGAGGGAAGAGCATTATTGTTTTGGTTAATGATTTTTTCTACGACCGTGCGTTTTTACCCACTTTCCCGCACTCATTTTAGTGTAGAAAGTGTTACTTTCCCGCACTAGTGCGGGAAAACTCGATTTCCCGCACTAGTGCGGGAAAGTGAAATATGTCAATTTATCGTTATTAAATATACATTTCATTGTTGCTGAGAGTTATTTGGAGGACTCCGTAGAATAGAAGAAAATCATCTCGAATAAAATTCTTTCATGTACTGGCAACTTGCAGTCATCTCATGCAGTTTGCAATCTACGAGTGTTACTCTTAACAGCCAGTTACCACCAACTAACTACTCTGGACCGGCTATTCTGACGCATTTGCAGAATGCAACAAATTGTGTTTTCAATATTAATATTAATAATAATTAGTGGATTTTCATGGAATGTTTTGTATGTTAAAATAAAATACATATTTTCAATGTGCTTTTTGAATCTTTATGCGATCGTAGAAAAAATAATGTTCCTAATTCATGCGTAAAGTGTCTTTCCCGCCCTTGACTGCTTGCCCGAACTCCGCTTCGCGTCGTTCGGGTCAACGGCAGTCGCGTGCGGGAAAGTATCACTTTCCGCACTTGTTGGGAAAATAACTATTCCGTATAGCATATTCCATATAGGCTCTCTTTTCTCTATGCATGGCACCATTGACATAGTTTCTGAGTTCCTTGTAGAAAATCCAGTCATTGATATCGAGACTTTTTTTGAATCTGGAGTATGCTTTATTTCTAGTCCGGATCATTTCTTTAAGGGCTAGGTTTTTTAGTCACCCTATACTCTTGGAGAGGACAACAGTAATCAAAGATCATAAGCAAATTGTCAGTTAAAAACGCGACCATATTGTTGATATTTTGTCAGATGACTGACACATGAAATAATCTTTCCAGCAAGTCCACTTCAGGTATGTTTTGAAGTGTCAGTCGTCGAATTGTCGTAGAATTGAAAAATTCAGGGGCGATTTTCAATAATAGTCATAATATACCTGCACCTTGCAAATGTAGGAAACTTGTTAGTTTAGCTAGCAACTGAGCCCTACTATAAACAGCTGAGAAAGGTGTTTTCATCTTCACGTGCTTACGTTGTACCTAAATATTTGATTGTCAGTCATAAACACCTGATCTTTAGGTAAAAGTATAGCCATGCTTTAAAGAACCCCATTCCACGAACTTGTTTTTAAGAATGGCAATATTTGCAATACATATTTGATGACTGTTAATTGCATTTTTCGATTTTGAAGAAATCAGTCGTAAGCTTATCATAAAAAAATTGACATTTTTCCGAAATCGGAGGGCCCAGCGCCCTTCCGTCCCATTGATAAAGGCTGTCCTACGAAATTTGTGTTATTGAAATACTAATGGTAAGATACCTCCAATTGTAAGTTGAACTGGATTTAATTTTGTTGTTTTCTTTTCTTACATATTAGGAGGGTTGCAGCGGGTAAACGCCACGATGTAGGCGACTGACAATCAGCGAGCTTCGAATTATTTTTCTGAAATCTTTGCTTTCCCAATACTCTCAGTCGTATACTTACGACTAATTTTGCTCACTTCTTTGCTACAGATCGGTAAGCCTCCTCTTTGCCCCGGAAATCATGTATGACGAGAATCTCTGTAGCATCGTCGACATCGATAATACAAGTTTCAGCAGGCGTAAACTAATCACTACTAAGAATAGTGACACGGGCTCTTGGTCTGAATCGTGGTATCACAAAAATCATCCAGTGTGTTTAAATATTTAAAAAAAATGTTTTGTTTGAATAGTAATTGATAAGAAATGATTTACTTGACTAATTATATAAACTATACAGACACATAAATCAATATATTCAATATTAAATAATTCAAATATCATAAAATACTGAAATGAGATTTTTTTCTGATTTGTTGTTAAAATACGGAGGTGAATAACTGGGCCTAAATTTTAACGCTTGTTGCAGGTGTTGACCCAAAAATTTCAACCTATTACAAATGGATCATTAAAATTTCAAATAAAATTTTATTATAAGGGAGCATAACACACTTTTATTATAAATAACGTAAAAAACAGTTCCTTTGAATTGTAGGGTCAAACTGGAGCACAGAAATGGCCAGAACCTGCAAACTTATTCCGTTAATTTACATAAAGATTAGTGAAAATTATACGATCAATAATATTTTATTTAGAACATTCTTAACTTGCCGATGAAATGATAAATTTTTCTAACTAAAGTCTCATAAAAACTGTTCCAAACTACCTTCTACCAGAGACTCTTATGAAGTCAGATAATAGGCTCATTACCTTAGAATATAAAATGTTAATTTTTTTCAACAATACTTAATTAAATTGAATATATATAAATTATTTTAAATATGGTTTAATTTTAATTTTTCAAGGCAAACATACTATTTATTGAATTTTACAATTTTATAGTATATGCGGCAAACGTAATGATCTTTTTTTTATTTTCATGTTTTCTCAATTTTTAGAGAAGAAATACTCGCGCGGTTTCTCAATAACCAATCACTTTTCGTACTTTTTCGTAGTATGCATTCGTAATTTCTCTTCACGAGTTGTGCAAAACTACTAAACGTGTCTGGCGATTTGCAGGTATTAACCGTTTACCGACAGAAATGAAACTTCTCTCCTTAAATTTTTTAAAAAAAATTTAGAAACCATCTGCTTGAATCCGATCACAAATTCATATTATGAAACTTCAGCAGAAGTTTCTTCCCTCTTTTTTTTACTTTGTCGATTTTTCATTTATTTTGAAAAAATCTACAATTACGTCAGTATCTTGTAATGTATACGTATGCATATGTGTGTGCATGTATAGGTACATATAAAATTGTTGGGGTAGTCACATTTACAAAATGTTTTTAAAGTTAATCCATTCTCCTCATGAGTATTCTATTGTTTTTGTAGTCTGTTGGTATAAAGTATTTATTTGTTTTACAAATCCTTTTTTAAATATGATTCATTTATTTTGTTTAAAATCTGGAAGAAAGGAAATGATGTTGCCAAAAACATTGTTTTTTCTTAATTTCTTTCGCAAATGTTATATGCTGCGCAGTAGCGAAATAACTACAAAAGCACTCCAAGTCTGGAAAAGTCTGGAAACGCCAATTGACGAAATTATATATTTTCGCAATTTCCATTTGCCAAAAAGAACTTCCCAAAATTCATCGCCAGCTCTTGGACTAATGGTAGTTATACTATGATGGGTTTAGTTTCAATCGTTGTCTCATTGAACCCGACACTACTTGACATCAAACAATCATAAATGAATTATGAATAAGTGAACCATTCAATACTACGAATTCTTTATTTTCGAAGAAAAACAAAAATTTTCAAACCTCAATATTTATCCTGCTTCATTCGTAAGTCTGTCTTTCTGTCTTCCTGTTCAAAATTTGCAATAAATTGTTTCGATACTTGCTGAAATTTGGTACACGTAGTAGGAGCCGATGCCCCACTCGCTCCTCCAAAGGCTAAGTGGAAAACGCGTAGGAATTCGTAAAAATTCCGACAGTTTCGGACGTCACAAACTACGTCAAAAAAAAATTACACCTCTGCCCCCATGCAATTTAAATGTATTTACATTCTAGCTCTTGTGAATAATATCCTCACACTGGTTGGCAATTAATAATAACATTAGCCTTGATGCAGTTGATTGTCATCGTAGCGGAAAAATTTGAGTGAGTGTCAAAATCATTGCTGTCACGTTTCCATTCGAAAATATAAAAAGTCTCATGAATTTATCCAGTGATTTAGCATCAGAGTATGAAATTACACCACCTGAAATTTCAAAGATTGCAAATGATATACTGGAAGGTTTACTACCAAAAAATTCAAAGAGTCGATATGAAAAATTTTACAAACTGTTCATGGAATGAAAACAAAGAAAACGGATTCCTTTTCAGAATAGTAATTTACGTAACAAGTCCAGAAAATACTGTTTTTTTGGACAAGTAGACCAAATTCTAGGACGAGCGTTAGCAAATCCTGGAGGTCTACGAGTCCTAAAAAACTGTTTTCGTACGTGTAGCGTACATTATTTTTTCGGCAACCATGTAGAATAACAAATCAATGAAACGCAATTAGTCTAAGAGACGAAGAGAGGTCGACCTTCACCCATCTGTTAACCGGATGACACATACTTTTTTTTCATTTACATAAATAGACAAAAACGCCTAAAATGGATTGCCAATGAAAAGTTGGTCATGACTATATACAGTGAGTTTAAAAAATTTGCACCATATGGAAACTTTTTTATTATCGATTTGTCGGAAAATTTTTTCCTAATAAAAATTGGTGCATTACGAAATACTCATATTCAAGTTATCAAACTTCTAAATTTCCCAACGGTGTACAGGGAGGAACAAAAAATAGAATTATGATCAAGAGTAAACTACCCTGGCTGTGATTCAAAATTTAAATATTTCGAACATTTCAGTTCTTATCTGTATTATATATTGAAATTCGAACAGAAGAAGGTACCAACAGAAACATTCTAATTCCTATTTATATCAAATTTCGAGCACTTCCCGGCCTAGTCCGGGAAGTACGTACTTCCCAGACTGGGCCGGAAAGTGCTACTTTCCCAGAGAAAAAGTGTCCGGGTAGTGAACGAAAAAAACTTTTATTGCGTTTTTTGGTGAATTATCGGAAAAATTAAAATCTTCAACAATGTGGAAAATATATTCAATATTGTTCGAGAGACTTGTGTGAGCTAGGGAAGACGCAGCCCTTACCTTTTAACGTGTGATGCCATGCACGAGACCAGTGAATCGGAGGATAGACCCCACGACCCCACGCATGCGAGGCGAACGCACTACCAGCCAACCACCACGGCCCATATTAAATCCAACGATTAACGTAAAACATGATGTAGACATTTCAAGATATAAAAAACTCAAGGCATTCTTCTCTCTCTTGTTCTGATACGTACTCATCTAAAAAATCGATGATCTTCACAGCTGAAAATGTTCAGTAATTTTTACAAAATGCTCCAGACAATGTATATTAGCAACAAAAGTAAGTTTTAAATTAAGGCTAACGTAGACCATGTTTAATTTTTTTTACCAGAAGTGACACTCGTAGTTTACGTGGAAGAGAATGCCCTTGAAATAATGTTTATCAAACCTTTGATCAACTAGAGGCCGCATGTCTCAGATGGTATAGCTTTGGCATCATAGACGAGAAGTTGTAGATTCAAACCACCGACAAGGCACAATTTTTTTTAATAATAGTTTATTTGTAATGCATCTTTGCGATAAAAAAATAGTTCTGGTTAGTCCAGGATCAGTCCATTCTGATTAAAAGTGTTTTTGAACCATTTTTATTATTTCGCGTGGACAAAAAATTTTAAAAATGGTACGCGTTACAACATAACTTTTGTTATACCTAGTATAATTATTTTATACATGGTGTCCTGAAACTCATCATCATCCTTTGGAGGGCTGATAGTCTAGCTCATGACTGACCAGATTATCACAATATGACCTCAGTAAAATATTGATAGTTTTGGAAATACTGATGGCAGTTTTATGAATTTCGTGAAAATCGTGAAATCTTTGATCAGTATTTCGAGTTCTACAGGTACAAAACTTCATAGTTTGAGATCGTAATTTTTGCTATGCAACCTTCAATGACATTATATTGATCGAAATCCGAAATAAAAATATTGGTGTAATACCTTTGGAGAAAAAAAAAATACATGCCCGATTCACGAGTTAATTTATTTCATTAGCTTTTTTTTTCCTTCCTCGGATGCTGGTCCTTTCACCAGCTACACCTCAGCCTCTTGGGCTTTTTGTGTTCATTTCATTAGCTTACTAAGACTCTTTACTGTTAACAAAATCACCACGCGAAGCTGACAAAATATTTAAAAAATTACCCATTCGGTGTATTTTTTGACATGATACAACATTCACCATCTTCCACTTGAGGAAAAAAAATATTCCTAGTTTCCTGCAATTGGAGCTTATTGTGAAATTATTTCAATAATTAGGAATTCCAGTGGAAACACTTGGTAAGTTGAAGTGACAGGTATTTATTGACAACTGAACAAAATACAAAAAAAAAATAGAGAATGTGTTCAAACTGCCAGCCACCAAGTCGAATGTAAGCTTGTCATCTTCTATAAACGTCGTGAACTTTCTTCGGCACTTGTTACGACAGCTGCTTCATTTCGTCTCAATTCATGTTCATGATATACTGGGTGTGCATCTAGCGGGCTTAAATCTGAAGACTGAAGATGCCACAAAATAGGACCAAGACGACCGATCCATCTGAGTTTGATCCAAATAATTTCTCACTGGTCGTGCGTAATGAGCTGGACAGCCGCCATTGCACTGCGTTAAGATACATCTTTCAATAGAGTAGGCAGTTCGTTTTCTAAAAAGTCGCGATAAGTTTCCCCGTGTAGAATGTCAGGTAATTCAAAATAGCCAATTATTGTATCGTTTCAGATGACGGTCCATGAATAAATAAAAAGATCGTTTCCAAACAGATGACACGCTTGCATTCGACTTGGTGGCATGCAGTTTATACACATTTTCAAATTTTGTTTTTTTTTTTGTATACTATCTATTCATAGGTTTCGATTCTCACGAAATTCATAAAAGTGCATCTCCAAAACCGAAACTATCAATATTTTACTAAGGTCATATTGTGATATACTGATCAGTCTTGAGCTGAACTATCAGCCCTCCAAATGATGACGTTGAGTTTTGAGACATCCTGTATAATTTTTTTTTGTGAGTCGTTCTTGTACTTGGAAGCATGTCGCAAAATAGAGCTTTACAACCTGAAGGTTTCGAATATGAAAGATCTCTATAATTATACAACATTGAGGAAAAATAATGCCATTTAAGACCAAGAGGAATACTTTCTAATAATTTTTTTGTCAATTTCCAAAGAGGACGACGGCTACCGTGTTAGTGGATTTGGGAACAATAAAAAGGCATAGGGGTGGAAGTCTTCTCAAGTGGCAGAAGGAGACATGAGAAATTCGTTACAAAATCGAATAAATATAGCAAATAAGTCATCAATTACTAATACTCCACTAATTATGTCTTCACTTCAAATCTTGTGACTGCTAGTTGTTCATCTTCTACGAACCACGCCATTATTGAAAATTCCTTCATTAACGCACCAGTTTTTCATTCCGAGAATTGTACAAATATAACGAACAATACAAAGTAGAATATTTCTTGATTTATTGAGTGTTTACCTGTATTGTTGTTGAGTTCTGTGACATAAGTTATCTTTTATTCGTTTCCATTTATAAATATATATTCAGAATGTTTAATATTGGAGAAAGTATAGTCTGCTACTCAGAATGAAAATTCGTGATGCTCGTGGTTCTTTTCACTCGCTGTTTGTGTTTTAAAGGACTGTAACACTTTGCTAAATGAAAATTATGTATTTTGAATTGCTTTTAGATAGAAATTGACAAATTGAAATAGAATAAAAATTCGAACAGAATAACAATTTTTTGTTTATTTTTGATAGTCCTTTTTTTCTTCTGTCAGGTGACATTTCAAGTTAGTCATAGTCCGGGAGCCAGTTTCAAAGTCATGAAATTACATCACCAACATAAATCCCGCCAGCCTTGAAGGAACATGCCTCAAATACTATTCTTGTTAAGCTAATGGTAAAGGACAAATTTTTGAATCAGCTCTTTTGATTTCACTATCGGCTGTTTTTACAGAAACCACGCGATTGACACTGTCTTTGCCGGGATGCAAACGCACAACGCGCCCGATGCACCATTTTATAGGAGGAAAATGATCGTCCTTCACTAGCACTGAAGTGTTTTCTTCGATTTTCTGCTGATTCTGTCGCCATTCACTTCTCTGCTGAAGTTCTGAAACGTAGTCTTTACTTCATCGATCCCAAAAGTGTTGCCGCAATTGCTGTATCCTTTGATAAATTGACAAGCGATTATGAGGGATATGTCGAACGTCTGGATCAGGTACACTTGTTAAGGGCTTTCCCAACAAAAAATGTGCAGGGGTTAATGGATTCAGGTCATTTGGATCACAGGAAAGGAGATGCAGAGGACGGGAATCAACAGTTGCTTCCACTTGAACTAAAACGGAAATAAATTATTCGAATGTGAGGTTCGCGTTCCCCATGATTCTACGAAGATGATGCTTTATGCTCTTCACTTCCGCTTCCCACAGACCTCTGAAGTGCGGTGAGTTCACAGGAATACATTTCCAATTAATACTCTCATGAGAGAAGATATCTTCAAGTTGATCATTCTTGGAAATCAAAAATATACCTAATTCGATCAAATCCATATTTGCTCGAACAAAGTTTGACTCATTATCTGAATAAATTTTGGAGGGTTTACCTTTGTGGCGGAGAGCGTGACTTGATGTGAAAATTTGTACTTCAACAGTTTCTAACATGTCAGACCTGTCCTTCAAGTCATCCCTAGTTGTGCATTTTTTAACTAATTTGTGCTGATACCATTCTCTGGTTGATTTGATATCAAGCTTTGTTGTTACCATATAATTTAACAGAGTATCCCATTGATCAGTGGGTTCACCTAGTTGTTGCAATGACCTGAGATGTTTGGAGACATTATCTGAAAGATTTCTTAGTTTTGATGCACATTCCTTTTGAATTGGATCCAAATTAAACAATGCTTTGGTATGAATATGCACGAGCAATTGATTATTATTTTACCTGTCACATAATGTTTCTCACGCCACTGGATAATTAGCAGCTGAGAGTTCAATTGACCTAATAACCTGGGCAACCCCACTCTCAATGATATTTCTGTATATTATTTATCAACCCATTGTCATGTATCAAACTTTGCAAAGTGTCCCTGAATTCTAGCCAATTATCCATGTTACCGTCGAATTTTGGCTAGTTGATGACAGGAAATTTGACACTTTTCAAAATTTGTACAATATATTCGTCATGATTTGATGAAACATTAGCACTTGCATTGGCACTATTTTGCTGTTCGACAGATGGACTCAGCATTGCCATACCTACGACACGGAGTGATTTGAAGTCGCTCTGTTTTTAGGCGCGCGTGCTGCGGGGAAGAGAGAAGGTAGCGATAGACTGTGTCCTTCCCACAACAGACAGGAGCGTACGCATTTGCTGTAAATAGGGTTCAATCACAAGAAAAAAATGCAGAATTTGAAATAACGATGAAAATATCAAGGAAAGTGTTAGAATATACATCCGATGGGACTTCGTGAGATAGAAAAACTCATTTGTCATACCTGATGTCATAAAAAACGTCATTGACTCGGATAGTATCGATCAGAAAATTAGGTTCACAAATTTTTCAAAAAAAAAAGACTTTTAAAACTTTCATTTCCAATTAACGAAAAGCTGAAGACATTTACTAGGCATTTACTAGGCATTTACTAGAAAATGGTAATTTAAATAATCAATAAATACATGTTCTCATACATATTAAAATAAATGAATATTGTGAAGAATAAATATTCCAAAGAAATTTTCAGCGCATATTATTCAAATTCAGAAATACGAAATTTCAATGTATTTACGACAATGTGCAAACAAAATTCATAATACAGATAATCAAACTAACATTTTTTTCTAGAATAAATCAAAAATCAAGTACGTACAGAGTTTCACAAAAACAGCAATAAAATGAAAATGAAGAATTTGTTTTCTATTCTGAAATGATTTGCTAATTTATTGAGTTCCCTCCTTAAGTAATGATAACCGCATTTTATACTCAATATCAGAGTCCTTATTCAATTATGTCTCCCAAATTCACTAAACTGCCCCTCAGCTCATTCAAAGTAACTTTGGGCTGCTGCAGGGCTCTTATTCATCTCCCAAGAGTATCATATATATGTTCGATGGGGTTCGTATCAAGACTTCTCGCGGGCAAGATCGCCTGGAAATACTGGCGGGCCGTGTGGTCTCGTATGGTCGTGCAATCATATGAATTCTTCACCAATGAATGGAGCAAAAGAACAGACAACATGGGGTTCAGGAAATTCAGATACATATTGTTGTTAAATTCGCTTCATAAATGATTACCAGTTTCATACGTGCCTCCAAATTCATACAACTCCAAATCATTACCGATCCTTCGCCAAAAGCAATGATTTACATAGTGTTACATTGATTGAGCACTCGCCACCATTCAGCTTCCCGCCAATGAGGGTGTGCACGAGCAAAATCAAGCCGTGATCTGCAATGTTCTGCAGTCAATGAAGGCCTTGTTGCTGCCCTGCATGGCATCAAGTTGTGTTCCCTTAAACTTTGCTTGAAGATATCTTAGATTACTAGACTACATTAGATTAGCTTAGATTCATTTTTGGCTTCCGCGCTAAAAGCCTTTACACTGCGACCATTTCAGACATATTGTGTGTGCCCTTCGAAATCGTTTAGAGCCCTTGCAGTGTTAAAGTGTACTGATGTAAAGCAGCATTTGAAAATTATCATCATTATTATTATTATCACATTGATATCATGGAATTCTTAAATTGTCGTCAGTTCTTGATGTGTGTGCTAAATTTAGGATTATTCAGAGGATTGGAAGTGCGCGGAAATTGAGTTTAAAATTTTGAAATTCCAATTTTCATTATCATTATTTTTATTATATTAATAGTAGTAAATTCTTGTATTTTGATATGTGACCAAATTTCAGATTATGATAATTGGAAGTGGGTGGAAATAGAATTTAAAAATTCACATCATTATTATTATTATTACTGGAATCGAGTTTCTTCAAGAAAATCGTCTGTATGGAGGAAATTGAAAACTAAAACCTTATCTGAATGAAAGTTTTGATCCAAAACTTCAAAGCTGTTTCCAAAATAAATATACCACTATACAAGAATTGCTTTTAAATATATTAGATAGATATGATACTGCTACCAACTAATACTACTTACTTTTCCTGTCGGAAAATCACGGGATTCTGTCCTGTTTTTCATACAAGAAAATATGAAATTGACCTAAATAATATTATCTGTCAGATCGTCAGTATTTCAAAGCCAATCAACCTGAAGTGGATGAAAACTGAGGAAATTTGAGTTAACAATTTTTACTATGGTCAATTTGTCCTCACCTCTTCAGTGGGGGACTTGACAACAACAATTTCTTCAGAATCTGTACCTGGCGGTGTTTGAGTGGTGTTTCAGTTGTCGATTTTTCCTTTTTTTGCTGAAATCGTTCAATCTGAAAATAAGTAATATATTGTTTTTTTTTTATATACAAATCTCTGTTATTATTTGAAATATCTCATAGAAAATAACAATTTTGACGGCTGATAATAATTACACCGAAGTTGAAGCAGCTGAATTTCTTGGCATATACCATTCATCATATATTATAATAAAGGAAGAACCCTTTTCTTCAAAAATATTCTTCCACTTGGGTTAATCTCGAATGCTGCGTCTTTGAAATAAATGGAACAAATCCCAACAGAGTTTGGAACACATTCAGTTGAATATTTCATCCCCAACTCTTTCAACCAAGCCGCTTTTACTGTGACATCAGCTGGAAACCTGAAGATGAATCGAAATTTTAGTAGACATTTCTTGGACTTTTTCTTTTCATTATCTCCACATGTAAAGGTTTGAATTCACGTATTAATTTCATTTTATTCGGCGAAAACAGATTGATACCCACTGTAACGCCTATGGTACTTACGAATGGAATCTGATATTCGGGTTCGAACACATGGATTGTTTGCAAACCCAATAAGATTGCACTATTATGATTCTCTTACTATTGTACTGCCACTGTTTATCACGAATGAG
This sequence comes from Chrysolina oricalcia, assembly GCA_944452925.2. Classification (NCBI taxonomy): domain Eukaryota; kingdom Metazoa; phylum Arthropoda; class Insecta; order Coleoptera; family Chrysomelidae; genus Chrysolina; species Chrysolina oricalcia. Next base: position 24,780,515 of record OX101816.2, read on the forward strand.
TTCAAAAACCACTATTTCAGCAATAATCCCAAAAAAAATCAATGACAGATCATTGTCAGAAGTTTACTTTATGGAAAACATAAACATTGATATTCGACAGCGTTGACAAACGTCCAGATACAATAATTTCTTCACAACCATTTGAAGACGCAAGTGATGATTTTTTTCGATAGTTTGGATTTTTAAACTTGTAAGTTATACAGGTTTGAGTTGCGTGATAATGTCACCATCACCATTCTTCATTCTTCTATTGTAATCGAATGAAATACGTATAGTGACACAATTTTGTCTATGATAAAGACTTATTACCTACGCGATGTGTCAACGCCCAATTCAATATCACGACTAGACATTGTGAAAAACACGACTTCAAACCAGGATGTAAACAGCATGGTCCAGTACAATACTTTATAGGTCCATGATAAAATCTTCCTCTGATAAGGATTTGCCCTCTAATGTTTTCAGATGGTTTGAAAAGTATGTTAGCTTGGACTTCACAGCACCTCGCTGTCTGTTGAGAGATTTTCTTTTCTCTTCGGACATTTTATTTAACAATTATTTGAATTGAGTTCAAAATATCAGACAAAAACGAACTAAATCAAGTGAAAACAATTATTTTGGATAGGAAGTGAAGAGGAAATTGGAAAGGACTCACCCTATTTGCACTAAGATGCTGTACTTCTTTTTTGCTCCGAAGAAAAACTTTTGATGTATTGATTTCAATCGTGAATTTTTGGAAATGCTTTTTAGATTCACGGAAGCTTACAATAAAATCCTGCTCAATAAGGACCAATGTTTGTGTTTTAAATGACTGTAACACTTTGCTAAATGAAAATTATGTAGTGTGAATTGCTTTTAGATATAAATTGTCAAATTGAAATAGAATGACAATTCCAACACAATAACAATTTTTTGTTTATTTTTGATTGTCCTTTTTTTCTTCTGTCAGGTGACATTTCAGATTAGTCATAGTCCGGGAGCCACTTTCAAAGTCATGAAAATACGTCACCAATACTCGCATCGAATTTTCATCCTAACCTTGAAACAGGATATACTATACCCACATAATGCGAACAATTTAACATTGTAAATACCTGCTATATCAAAATCCTAATGGGACCCACTATACTTTTAATAATAGATAATTTCAAATACAAAATATTTTCTTGAAAGATTCCGAGCGGGCTTAATTTATGATTTTTCATTGTGAATGCAAAAAAATTGACTATTTTCAAATATACTGATAGCTAGATATTTGTTTTTCATATGTAAATATTAAATCTAAATAGAAATTAAATATTTGACAGCTTGACTGCGACAAATCTAAACAAAAATTATGCATTTGACTGCTTAACCGCACGTGTGAACGAAGTACTTTCCACACGTGTGTGGTTATTAACAACTTTTACTTTACTATGTGGTCGAAGGAAAATCGTTTCCTAATTTATCTAATTGCCATTGTTGACTCGAAAATATTTCAGCTTTCCACGTTATATAGGTTGTTCTCTTCTAACAAATAGGTAATTCAATATCAATTTAAAGTAATCCTTACTCATTACTCCTTACTGATGAGTGAGAGGTTAGATGGTGATTGGAAAATTTAGTAACACGGAAAGAGAAGTCTCAAATCAAATGATATTTTCGAAATGTTTCAAGAAATTTACAGTAATTTAAAGAAGTGACAACGCTGCCTTTTTTAAAATATTGTACATCAATAGAAAATGCACACATTTCTGATAAATATCGAAGTATCAGAATAATTCATCCACCGAGTAGTTTTTTCAAAATACACAAGGACCATAAACCCTGAATCATCCTATTATGTAAATATTTCATTTTGTTTCGTAATATCTATAAAGATAATGAGATGAAATGATCGTTCATAGTATAGGGTTAAATTCCCTCTTCAATGGGTTTTTCATCTGAACCTTATATAAACAATGCGGAGGGCTAAGGCAAAGTATGACTGTTGGTGAATGAACCCAAAAATATTCCTAGAAATTCAATTTAAGGCAGAGAGAATGGAATAGCTAAATAAAAGTTGTCATTTGGACGCCATCCACAGAAATTCTGATAAAATATTTCTTTCTCAAAGCCAGATGCAGTAGACAGCCTTCAATACACTGAAAGAGAAAAAATTCAAGTTCGAAGAGATTTCGAAATGTCCATAAATGATGATAGTAATCAGGTTGTATCAAAAATAGTATTTAATAAATTTAACGTTTGTTAAACCAAGTTCAGGGCTTGATGAGATCTTGAAAATTACATTAATAATGATTGTAATCAGGTTGTGTGAAGAAAATTTGTTACTTTGTTGTGGTACTTTCGTATATAATATATATTATATTTCGAGCTCCTCGGTTTCCTTGGTTCTTATATTCAGTAACCGTAGCTCTGGAACGCTTCTGAATCCATCACCTGGTTCTGGACACCTGATTGAGTGTGTAATTCAGCCAGTTATCATAGGAAGCTACATTTGTTCAGTATTCTACTATTCTAGCAATCGGCCACCAACATTAATCGCTCATTCAATGGCGAGAAGTGAAGTCTAAAATTCTCAACTGAATTGAAGAGACTTGTAGTATTTCAGCATGAATATTCACAAAAGTTGAATAATAATTAATCAATTCAATAATTATAATTATTATCATTAGATAGTTTTCAAGTTATTAATTTTTATAAATAAGTTAGCTTTCCAGTTTTTGAACTGTTCAGTATTCAAAACTACTCATCTTCAAATAAGTGAGCTTTCTGTCAGAACTATACACATAAAGAAATGAGAAATTGTTGTAAAACATGTCCAATGACGCCATTTGAAAAATCATGAAAATTCATTGGAAATAAAATAATTTTAAAAGCATTATAGTGACAAAAACATTCATTCCATTGAAATCCACTTTGAAATTTTGAAAAATAGTTACGTTTTGATAAAAGTTAGCAGTAAACACTTATCGGAAATAAAACGTAAACCACCAGCGAGTTCTTTGAGTGAGACCAACGCAGAAGTGGGCAAAATGGAGGATAAACGGAAGTTCAAAATTGAATCCCTTTCTCACATCAATGTTACTAGTGTTATCAATTGTCACATCATCAAAGAACAGCTGATCAACTGCTGGCTCATATTTATCTACAATGAAACCAACATCTTGACTATGCATCAAAGCTTTAATTAAACTATCTCTCTTTGCGTGATGGTTATTAATTACATCTATGGTTTGGACAGAATTATCACATTTCGTCAGAACTGGATGATTTCCCTAATTCTCAAACCAATTAAAAAAATGAGCAGAAGAACTTTGTTTTAAAATGATGTTTTATTGATTTTATCAAATAACTAATTATCCAGCCTTGGTGGAGTATTCAGCAGGGTTCTTCGAGCTGTAAAATGAGATATTAAACAACAAAAACACTTTAAGTCATTTTCAGGAACTCATAACTCAGTTAATGTTTTGTTCATATTGCCATGCTCTACAGTAAAAATGAAGAAAATGATCGTTTGTAGAATTACAACCGTTATAATAGAACGTTCTTTGGTTACAATGGGGTCTATTCTGTAACATCCTGTTAAAAATTTAATGGCATTTCAATGTAAAATTTTTGGGGGACCTCTAAATGATTTCGTTAAAAGTTGCATTATGTTAACATGTATTTAAGGTGACGGTTAAAATTTAATTAGGGTTCCTCTAATATTTCATGTAGAGTATTTGGCAACATCGCGACATGATGCATTTGATCTACTTTGTTTAATCCGCTTGTTTCTAACCTAATTCTAACCAAAAATTTGTGCCGTGTTCTTTTGGTACCTTCACCTTACGCAAATAGGCAAATGCATACATTATGTATCGAGCACCTAGGACAACAAAAAACCAAAAAGAATTCATTATTTCTTTCTTGGAAGAGAACAGAATCTTAATGAAATAGTTGTTGATGAAAATGTGATTATTGAGAATGGTGATAAAGAAAATATTAAATTAAAAAACCCACAACTAAGGGAAAACGTCCAAGGAAATCGACAAGAACTCCGAGAGGAGATCGTTTAGAAAATGCACTAGGTAATCATGATAAAACTAAGATTTTTTTGGTAGATCCAAATTTTGCAGTAGCCAGGTCTATTACCAATTTAGCCAGGGCAATAAATAATATAGCAAAAAAAATAATCCTCTTTAATGTTGAAGACTGACCAAATTTTTCTTTCGTGATAAGAAAACAATATTTATCACAAAAAAATAAAATATGTTATTTAAATACTGCTGTACAATTTCATTACGCACTTCTTCTCCTCTTCCATATAAGTTTTGGTGTCCTAATCTCAAAAATATGTTATCGTCATCATTCTCTTTATCTAGAATATCATCTTCAGGATGATCATCATTGTAAAAATGATATTATGTAGCACACCACAACTATAAATGATTTTTCCAACTTTCATGGGGTCATAATTCAATAATCGGTGTTTCAGTAAACATCGAAATCTCGACTTCAAAACACCATTCAATTTTTCAATAATGTTTCTTGCCCATGTAAAAAAATAGTTATAATTACTTTCTGGGGTATTTTCTGGTGGATTGTCGAACGGGGTCAAAAGAAATGGTTGCAAGGGATATCCAGAGTCACCTATAAGAAAAAAATCATCCCCTCGAATGTACAAGCGTATATTTGAGACTTTCCAAATTGCAGAGTCCAGGAAAACGGGCATTCATGTTAAACATTCTATAGTTGCTATCCACAATGATTTGACAATTTAAGCTATAATATCTTTTCCTGGAATAGTAGGGCAGGGCCGTAAAATCCTCAGTGGGCGATATGATTGAAATGTGGGTACAATCTATTGCTCCTAAACATCGAGGGCAAATATATTTTTGCATAAATCCGTCTTTCCTTTTATTTCTCTCAATCTCAGTACGAGGAAATTCAATCCAATGGGGTAGTAGCTCATAATTAATGATATTAATGACTTTCTCCACGCATCTACTTATGCTCGACTGGCTTAACGCAAAACTGTGACCCTGTCCGGTGGTTAATTGATAGCCCCCGGTAGCATAAAAATGCAGACTTGCCAGAATTTTCAAATGAACTGGTATTTCAGTATTTCTTTCTCCTTGTTTCATATGCTGACCAATCATCTCAATAATTATTCTCGCCACTTCTTTATTGAATCGGAAGATATACCGTTGAATGACATGTTCGGAAGACTGAATGGGTCACTCATATCTCTGATTGACCTCTGATGTGATTTGAATGCAGCTCTGTAAATGTAAATTTTACTTGTATTATATAGGTATTCTATTCACAAAATATACCCACTTCTCTTCTTTTTCAACGATTTCCTTAACCATTGCTTCACCAATAACATCAAATCTAAATAACTCTGGTTTTAATGGGTAATTTTGAGGAAATCCACGAAAATTTTGACGGAAAACTACTTAGTGAATACGAAATTAATTTTAATAGCAACAAAAATTTCAGAAGCGTCCAAATATTAACAGAAGTGTTACAGAAGAGACCCCAATAATTATTTTTTTTTTGTTTCATTGTTACGATTTTCGTTGATTGTAGGTGAGTATTTGATCGAATGTATAGGGTTGCTTGAGTTGCTTGAGTTTTTTGAGAGTGTTGGTTGGTATCAATGTAAATTCTGAATTTGTACATGTACATTTTTCCATTTTATTATTTGCAATTTCCTATCCTCATATCTATTCGCTTACTTAAACTTCTCACTACAGAATGTTCTTTATTAAAATACATATGACGTCAAATTCCGATGCAATCACCAATCGAATCAGAACCACCAACAAAATACTTAGGGTGAAGACTGCGGAGTTCAGAGAGTAGATCTTGATATCGAGTCCGGTTTTTCTCCACTTTTCGTACGATATTCGTTTCGCCTAGAGCGGAAAACTCCAAGACTTCAACAGAAATTATCATTATTAGTTTTATATGGGATATAAGTCATTATCAACATTTTCATGGTTGGGTACTAGTAGTAGGTTGAAATGTGACAATCATGTTATGCGTCTCGGTCTCAGTCCACCTGCGGAATTTAATTTCTTTGTTGGTTGTCTGTAATCTGCATCTCATGCATCATGCACCACATGGGTTTTTGAATGAAACGATATAGCAAGTTATTTATTTCTTTTTTCAACTTTCATTTCCTACTACATTTTTTTTGTCTATTATATTATTATTCATTGAAAATATATGTGTATGCGTGTACCAATATTGTATTTAAATTTTGTGAACACGTATTTCAGCACCACACGCTTCGTCAATGGGAAGCATATTCTTTTGACAATATATCTCCTTGCTTATCAACCAATCAGTCTCTTTCAAATTTTGAAATTCAGCCAATAGAATCGGAATTACAGTGAAAATATAGCTTGTTGCTGTATTCTCACGGTGATTAACCTGCTTAGTTTTTGTTTTACTAGCTGTCAAAAGTGAAAATAATGATTTAAATCAAGATGCATATAACTCCTGGTGCGTTTACTGATTCGCTTTTGTTTCAACCAAAGTTCTTGATCCTGTAATTGCGTCAATAGAGTTTGTTCCATTCGTCAATGGATGACGCTTAAGTCGAATATAGTGGAGTTTCCAACAATCCAAAGTGCCTACTAGATAAATTTTTTGAGTTTTTGAACGTTAACATTATTTTGAGGTTATATGTCAATTACATTGCATATTAGGCTATCCAAGATGCTGTCAAACTAAAATCAAGATGGCCGCCTGAAGGCACACATTGTATTTGTTATTGTTTGAACGAGACTGATTATTGTTAATTTTCATCTATTGGAGTGAAATTTTTGTATGAAACCTTGCCGAATAAAAAACATGCCTACAAAGTGTTATGTTGTAAATTGTGGAAGCCGTGGAGATCGCGACTTAGTGAAGTTTTTAAAAATTCCTAGCTAGCTACATTTTGATAATGTGGTATATTAAATCAAAGACTAGATAGATAGATGTTTATTAAGTAGGATACCCTAATATACATAGTTCCATGTTACAAAATAACAAATTAGTAGGTAAAAATATGTAACAAGTGAAAATAATTTACTTTGCGATATCTGACACTCGGTGTGTAAAAAAACGACCAATCCAATGAAGATTTGAAAATAAAAATAGATAAATGTGTAGGCAATCATATATTACAAATAATAGTGTTGAGGAAACAGTCATAACTTCATGCACTGAGAACCAATCCAGGGGTTTTTTGGTACATCGGACAGTCCTATAGGGTCCAATAGAATTTCACAGATATCATTTTCACACTGCAGCACAACTCGGCCATCCTCACCTTTTCACAAAGACACCATCTTTACTCTAAAAAATGTCTTCCTTTTATGAAACTTAGGTAGCACAACTACTTTACGAAAATTGTACGCTTTTGGGAAATCAACTATCCAGAATTATTCATCTGGGAAAATTTATTCATGAACATATATCCTTTGGGTGACCAAATCACAAAATCGCAGTATTTTCATTCAGTTAGTTTCATTTGTAAATGAGTTTGGTAATAATAAGCATGGTCACGTTTTAGGGTAATTGCAATTCCACCGCTTATTATAGTTGAGGTTTTTAAATTTGAATACTGCCCCATATCAATATTCCTTAATGAATATGGACACTTCACTTCCATAGCAGCCACAAGACATCGTCGCATCAGGAGAACCATCAATTTATTAAATAATCTATACTTTCAACAAAGGAATATCCATTCGCTGTGAATGCCTCATCTGAAAAATTAATTGGAAACATTAATAAACAGTTCATAAATTACGAAAAATCAGTACCTACCTTGGCAACAACAACAGTATGTTCATCCATTTTTCTTGCTTCACAATCATGGGCAAATCCAGCTTCAAGATATTTATAGCCTGTTAAACTTTTGTAGGCCTTCATTGGCTTTCTTGTTTATGAGTCAACAGCAGATATGTAATAATGTCGAATGCCGTTACTGTTGTGAAAAGATCTAGAGATATGTCCATTTCACAAGGAGTGAAAGTAAAAGGATCCATGCACTTTATCACTCTCCTTTTGTCTCTATAGATCGATGCAGTGTCTTTGTTTACTCGTTCTAATGATAATAAATAAATCACTTTTAGTTAAAACAGCCATAATAACATTTCAAATCACAACTAAACAAAACTATTAGCAGTAGAAGCTAGTGCCAAACACAAACACCATTCATGTGTGCCTACAGCCGGCCATTTTGAAAGAGCCGTGGTCACGTGTTCTGGATAGCCTAATTGGTATTTATCGTGTGATTTTTCTGTTCTTTTGATACTTTCGCTCAGTTCGGTAGTTTTAGTTGTTGGGTTATTGTTATTTATTTGTTCTTGTGTTTTTCTGTCATTCGTAAAAGTTAGGGTAGTGTATAGCATTTTTTTGTGAGTCTCGACTTCGACATGATGACATGGTTCAATTTGAGGTTATGTCGATGACGCAGCATGCGTTTGTCAAAACGACATGTCAAGTCATCATGATCGGTAATGATTTGCCTGCCATCTATGTTAAAATTGAGTAAACTCTCTTGAAGCAATAAAAATGTCATGAATCAAGCAGGCCGTACAACAACAGTTTTGGATGACAATTTCACAGCTATAAGTAATTCCACCAGGAGTTATATGCATCTTGATTTAAATTATAAACGTCAAATCTTTGTGTTTTGACTACACCTTTTTCATATGTAAATCAGAAAGTATAACTTGTAATTCAGATTAGTAAAATGTAATTCAGGAAACGTAACTTGTAATTCAGAATTGTTAATTGTATTTCAGAAACCGTACCATCTAATTCAGATTAGAAAATTGTATTTCAGAAACCGTAACATGTAATTCAGATCAGCAAGTTGTATTTCAGGAAGTGTAACTTGAATTTCAGATTAGTGAATTGTTATTCAGAAAGCGTCAATTGTAATTCAGAAACCATCACAGAAACCATCAAAGATCTGACCGGTGTGAAAAGAGCGGCCAAAGATAGCAGCCGAAACATCAAAGATCTGTGGGTCTATTCTCGAGTTCATGCGAAAACATTTTCAAACGTTTGGAGTGACAGAATGATACAAACACCAGGCGCTGGAAAGAGATACAATATTGAATTCGTATACGTTAAAACTCCAGAATATACCTACCCCCTGACCGGTGTGAAAAGAGCGGCCAAAGATAGCAGCCGAAATCTCCGGAGACACCCCGGAGACACCAAAAGGGGACTATTAATGATAAATAATAGCAAATATCTACAAAATAGAGTATGTGGACCTTTTGCATAACTTTACTGACGACAGGGTTAAACGTGGGTGGGTGAATAATGCGGTTGTAGCGTAAAATGACTTCCGGCAAATTAAGGTATTGTTATAAAATAATTTCGCTTTTGGACTAGGGTTGGATATTTTGAATATGCAATTTTCGTAAAGAACTGAATAATGGGATTTAGGGTTGAAATTTTCAACCCTAAAATTTTGAATATTCATTTCAAATTGGTTCTTGCATACACAGATTTTGACTGTCCTTTTTTTTGTTGTAAAAGGACCATTCCGTTAGAGAATTGTTGACCTCCGTTGGGATCCCTGGGTGGATTTTTCAACCCTTCTATCGGGGGAGCCAGGTGTTGCATTTAGCACTTACCTTAAAAAATCGACTTATGAGTGAAGTCGTCGTCGGAGCACTGACAAATTTTTGTCAAAATGTTGCAAATCACTTCTCCTTTACTGTTTAATCAGAAAATTCGACTTCCCGAGGGAGCCAAGGGGTGCATTTAGCAACCCTTATCTTAAAAATTCGAAATATGAATGAAGTCGAGTCGGAGCACCAACAAATTTTGTCAAAATATTCTGTAACAGTTTAAAAACCCGTTGCTCTATGTTTTTTGGCGGAAATGCATTATTCTACAGCTACTGAACACGTTCTATGGAGTGAAATAATTTGTGAATCAAAAACTACCCCCAACAACCCTCCGAAGTGGAAAATTCCTCAAACAGTTTTCAAACCCGTTGCTCGATGTTTTTTGACAAAAATGAATTATCCTACAGCCACTGAACACGCTCTATAGGGTGAAATAATTTGTGAATCAAAAACTACCCTCAACAACCCTTTGAAGTTGAAATATCCTGAAACAGTTTAAAAACCCTTTGCTAGATGTTTTTTGGCGGAAATGCATTATTCTACAGCTGCTGAACACGTTCTATGGAGTGAAATAATTTGTGAATAAAAAAAAACTACCCCCAACTACCCTCCGAAGTGGAAAATTCCTCAAACAGTTTTCAAACCAGTTGCTTGATGTTTTTTGACAAAAATGAATTATTCTACAGCCACTGAACACGCTCTATAGGGTGAAATAATTTGTGAATCAAAAACTACCCTCAACAACCCTTTGAAGTTGAAATATCCTGAAATAGTTTTAAAACCCTTTGCTCGATGTTTTTTGGCGGAAATGCATTATTCTACAGCTACTGTACACGTTTCATGGAGTGAAATGATTTTTGAATAAAAAACTACCCCCAACAACCCTCTGAAGTGGAAAATACCTCAAACAGTTTTCAAACTCGTAGCTCGATGTTTTTTGACAAAAATGAATTATTCTACAGCCACTGAACACGCTCTATAGGGTGAAATAATTTGTGAATCAATATCTACCCTCTACAACCCTTTGAAGTTGAAATATCCTGAAACAGTTTAAAAACCCTTTGCACGATATTTTTTTGGTGGAAATGCATTATTCTACAGCTACTGAACACGTTCTATGGGGTGAAATAATTTGTGAATCAAAAACTACCCTCAACAACCCTCCGAAGTGGAAAAATCCTCAAACAGTTCAGCTTGTTCAGTAGCTGTAGAATAATGCATTTCCATCAAAAACCATCGAGCAACGGGTTTTTAAACTGTTTCAGGATATTTCAACTTCAAAGGGTTGTTGAGGGTAGTTTTTAATTCACAAATTATTTCACCCCATAGAGCGTGTTCAGTAGAATAATTCATTTTTGTCAAAAAAAATGAGCAACGGGTTTTTAAACTGTTCCACTTCGGAGGGTTGTTGAGGGTGGTTTTTGATTCACAAATTACTTTACCCCATTGAATGTGTGCAGAATAATGCATTTTCGCCAAAAAGCAACGAGCAACGATTTTATAAACTGTTTCAGGATATTTCAACTTCAAAGGGTTGTTGAGGGGTAGTTTTTGATTCACAAATTATTTCACCCTACAGAGCGTGTTCAGTAGCTGTAGAATAATGCATTTCCGTCAAAATACCTCGAGCAACGGGTAATTCAACTGTTTCAAGATTTTTCTAATTTAGAGGGGTGTGGAGGGGTAGTTTTTGATTCACAAATTATTTAACCCCATGGAACATATTCAGCAGGTTCACAATAGTTCATTTCCGTCGGAAAACTTGGAGCAACGGTTATACTTGAAGCGAAAAAAAAAAGAAAAAAAAACCGTTACTGGAAAAACCGTTGCTGCTTTCACGCCCGTTGTCTTCATTAGTTTTTCATAAATTCAATATAAAAGGTTCAGGGTTTTGTTTGTTTGACTTGATTGATTTTTTGAGATATGCGTCAATATGCAATGAGGGTCTGTATAGATTTTGAGAAGGATCGGAAATTGCATAACGATTTCCCAGGCAATTTTCCGAAAAGAAAAAAACACTAATAAAAACCGTACCGATGATTTAAATGAAATTTTTAATAGTGCAATGGATAGAGCTGGAAAATGCAAACAAATCATGTCACTTGAAAATTTCCGAAAAAATAATTGGAAAACTGAGGAAACTTGAAAAAAGTGAATAAAAAATTGAATTTTTTTAAAATTCAAAATATCTCGGAAACGCTCAAAATTTTCCAAATTTATCAGGAAATTTTTTTTGACTGCCTTCAAAAAAATCTACAAAAAATGTGATTGGATTTTTTCCATAAAATCAATGTTCCGTGAAATATTCAAAAAAAAACGGGGAATCGATAGATCTCCCAAACTATTGAAAAAAATCAATTTTTTTTGCAGGAAATACCTTCTGACAAAATCTACTGACTATTCAAATTTCAGTTTTAGAATTCGTTAACAGAGCGGGGAAAAAATAAAATCGAAAAAAAAACGGGACATGGAAACTTTTTTTATAAAAGCATCAAAATCTAAAAACTAAACGAGATATCGAAAAGTTTGTAAAAACAATTTCATTGTACTAACTCAGTACAACAAAAAACTACGTATGAGATTTTTAATATTTAAGAAAAAAAAAATTTCACGACATTCGCGCCTTCTGGCGGGCCTTTACCTTCCACCTAGTCTTCTGGCAATTTTTTCTCCCCTTACTTGTATAACATCCGATTATTCTGCCAATTTCCAGCCTTGCACCTTATGACTTATTTTACGTAAAAAAATGCATATTTAACCCTTTACCCTCGCGTTATTCTTCCGGGGTGCCTTCTGGCGTCCGTCTCACGCTACGTTGGTGACAACCTATAAATGCTAAAATTCACTTTGCACCGAGTCATCCGTATTTCCACGTAGTCAGCTCTCCGTCTAATACGGGTTGTTCTTGGTTTCTGAATTACATGACACACTTTCTGATTAACAATTCACTAATCAGAATTACAAGTTACACGATCTGAAATACAACTTACTAATCTGAATTACATGTTACGGTTTCTGAAATACAATTTACTAATCTGAATTACATGTTACGGTTTCTGAATTACAATTTACTATTCTGAATCACAAATTATACTTTCTGAAATACACGTTATACTTTCTGAATTACAATTGAAAAAGGTGTAGTTATATTTCTTAATCAATATGAGCGATCGTTGGGGACAAATGGCTATTGGTATCATAGATGAAGCAGTGGAAAAGAGTATTCCGTTGAATACGGCCAGAAATAAAGAATCAATTACCAGGCAATTCAACAATTTTTAAATCGATATATTGTCGTCCTAAATATAATTCGTGGTATGATTAATAACCAATAATTTTTTGGAATATCTATTCATTGGCAATCCCAATGCAAGAAAATACAACTCGTCCTGCGGACTCGTTGTATTTTTAGCTTTGGGATTGCAATTCATTAATATTTCAAAAAATTATCGGTAATAATCAAACCACTTATTATATTACCCCTGACAATAAAGTATACTCAATCAATCATTCAAGAAGGTTTGTCATCAATGTGATTTAATGACAAAAACAATAAGTTATAACAAATACGTAACAAAATTATAAATGTGGTTTATCAAAGTATTTTGATAAGAAAAATTGTTGGGAATTTGTTACTGGGAATAATTTGGATTGAAAATCAGTCTAAAATGATGAGGGTATCAGCCCTTTCGCTTATACCCTCAGATCAATAAGTAAACATAGATCGGCCCGATGCCACGTAAACATCACATCACTGAACCGAAGACAACTTTGTTTATTTACGTACACCTCTAATCTCTAATGTTATCAAACAATGACGCCCTGTTGTCAAATTGGTTAAAAAAAATATGATTTTGGTAGGAACCTACCAATAAATGCATAATCAATCATATTTTATATTCAGATATATTATTCTAAGAATTCTAGAGATATATATTAATGTCCAGAAAGGTGTGAAAAATTTTCCAAAACTGAAGATATATGTCGTTTTGAACTGATGAAATTTTAGGCACTCTGAAAATTTCCAGAGGATACTAGAATTATTTTACTCTTGGCAACACCGCTTGTGACACCGGCCTTGGCGGGCATTCTGTGTGTTTTCGTGGTTTTTGTCCTACATAAACGACTTAAAGTTACATTTGGAATATTTTTCAAAATAGTGCAGTGGTTTAGTAAGACACAATGTCGAAATACTGCTTTGTTTGCAAAACAAATGATGGTAAACAAACATTCCACAGGTGAGTTTCCAGTGGCGTCGAATGCATGATGCAAATCATGCAATCAAACGTATTCGTCAAATATAATATTGGAGTGAATAGGTGATTACTAATTATGAATAATTCATACATAGGTTCCCTACTGACGAGAACAAGTTGGAAATATGGTGTGAAGTTCTCAAATTGGATCCTTTGAGCTTGAAGAAATATTCTTATATATGTTCTGCTCACTTCTCCACCAGCCAGGTCATTAAAAAGCCGCAGGGAAGAACATGTTTGAGGCCTGACGCTATCCCTGGTGTACAAGCAGTTGAGAGGTAATTTTGCTAAGAATCAAATAGAGTGGTATCATTTCACCACAAAAGTTACTTTCGAGCTCGAAACATCAAATGGAATAATGTAAATTTTGACCACCAAAGGATATGTTTTCAATGAATAAGAATGAATTTCTGCATGTTTAATAATTTGTTCATCACATAGACATGCTTCTAGGTATGTAAGATTCCACAACAATACTGGATTTCTACAGCCTGAATTAGCAAATATCAATTACCTAATAATTAGTTAGCAAGCATAAGTTGAACTTCTTACACCCGCTGAATACGTTTTATAGGATGAAATATTTTGTTGACCAAAAACTACCCCTCTAGATCCCTTCGAAGTAGAAAAGTCTTGAAACAGTTGAAATACCCGTTCCTCCAGATTTTTTTAAGGAAATAAGTTTTTCACACCTGCTGAATACGTTCTATAAGGTGAAGTATTCTGTGAACCAAAAATTACCCCTCAACATCCCTCCAAAGTAGAAAAATCGTGAAACAGTTGAAATATCTGTTTCTTGAGGTTTTTTGACGAAAATGATTTATTCTACACCTGAATACGTTCTATAGGATGAAAATTTTGTGAACCAAAATCTACCCCACAACATCCATCTAAAGTAGAAATATCTTGAAACAATTGAAAACATGTTGTTCGAAATTTTTTGATGAAAACGAGTTATTCTACACCTGCTGAATACGTTCTATAGAGTGAAATATTTTGAGAACCAAAAACTACCACTCAACATCCCTCTGAAGCAATAATAATAATAATTTATTCACAAAAAAGATTGGTACAGAGATGAATTTGACAAATACAACATGGTTGTGAATAAAGAATATACCACGAAGCAGTAGACACTGCTTGTTTGTGGACGTATTCAACAGTGGTTTATATAAAAAACTATGCTAGATTAAGTAACTTAATAATATATAAAATAAATTATTATTAAATACACGTTGCTCAAGATTAAATAACTGATTCTTACTGATTCTTTGATATTTGTAGTGAGACTGATAACAGATGTGGTAGAAATTAAAAAATACTAGTAGCTATAAAACCAATTCATTATGACTGGGATTTTTTTATTTCAATTTTTTATAAGTATTATTTCATCAGTTTGTTTCAAGAGGTTTGTTTTTCAGTTTTTGTTATATTATGTAAGGTATAATTAATTTTCAGTTTTTATTTCATAGAATACATTTATGTTTTTGAGTTTTATTTTAATAATCTCTTATTTATGATATATTTTAAAGATTTATGTGAGAAAAAAAAGAATACATTTTTGAATTTTGGAGTTTTGGAGTTCAATGAGTGCAAAAAAAAACTATTGTTACACAGGCAAAAATAACTTCAAAGTATATCCCAACTGTTCTCACTATTTTTGCTTTGGAGGATAGTTTTTGGTAAAATCTCGAGCAACGTTAATCTCAAATGTCTTTGAATTTTTCCAATTTGGAGGCCAATTTGGGTCGAAAATCATTTTTTCAGCAGGTGTTGAATAACTCATTTATGTGAAAAAACCTCGAACAGCAGATATTTCAACTGTATCAAGATTTTTTCACTTCGGAGAGATGTTAAGGGGTAGTTTTGGGTTCACAAAATATTTCACCATATAGAATGTATTCAGCAGGTGTAGAATAACTCATTTCCATCAAAAAATCTCGAGCAACGAGTATTTCAACTGTTTCACGATTTTTTTAATTCGGAGGGATGTTGAGGGGTAGTTTTTGGTTCACAAAATATTTCATCCTAAAGAACGTGTTCAGCAGCTGTAGAATAACTCATTTCCATGAAAAAAATCTAGAGTATTTCAACTGTTTCACGATTTTTCTAGTTTGGAGGGATGTTGAGGGGTGGTTTTTGGTTCACAAAATATTTCACCCTATAGCACGTATTCAGCAGGTTTAGAATAATTCATTTCCGTCAATAAACTTTGATCAACGGCTATTTGTAAATATCATAACCGAAAAAAATAAATAGAAAAAAACATTGCATTGAAAACCATTGCTGCTTTCACACCTGTCTTACTACTTCTTCTACAATAGTGAATTTGCTATGCATTACTGCTGATTTATTCTTATTTGTAAACTGTTAATTGATACGTTTAACTTAATAATTGTTATGTGATGTTTCATGAATCCACACTAAACCTATCTGGAAAATGCAGCAAATCCATAAAATCAATACAAACGTAGAAGAGTAAGCGTTAGTTCGCCTGAAAAAGTTATTTTGTTCACAAAATTATTTCACTTGTAAAGAAAAGTTATTTATTCAATGATCATCAACTTATTGTATTTCATAATTCTCTCAAAATAAGCTGAAAATGCTTTGATGAAAACTTCCAATTTTTCTCAAAAATTTGCTTTGTTCAACCTGATATGAAATACACTGAAAAGTGTGGTTTGAAGTGAGTGGGTCTGTTTCTCCACTGTGACCACTCAAGGTCTGTTGTGACCAAGGGGGTGGCTCTCAAGAGCGTTACATAAATACATATTTTAAAATCAAATTAATGAAACCATTTCATTTAATCTGTGGCTGTGATTCAATTTTGAGGCTGGAACATAGTTTATCAGCAATATTTCCATATATCTCTTTGTACTTCTTTATTGATGAGTTGATTTATGAACATGGTTTGAAAATGCATCAACTTTATCAGAAATTACATTTTCTGAGAAATCTAAAATGTTTTCCAAATGTTACACACTGTTCGGGTCACTTACATACAGTGTCACATGCAAATATGTACCTTCAGACTTGTAAAAGCTGCCCTTTACTGAATGGATAGATAGATAATGAAAATATTCTTCAATACACAAGAAAATTAAAAAAACAGAAATGACCAATGGAGCGAGTTTTCATGCATACTTTGCTGTAACGGTTTATTATATACAATATTCTTGCAGCTCTTGTTACGAGACTCATGCAGTTGGGATTTCTATGGATCGAACACCACAAAATTCACCCAACAGGACAGTTGAACTGAGTGAGATGGGGATGAGGTAATATTATGTAATCTAATCTAATATAATACCCAATGTTTTATATGTGTAATATGTACAAGTACTGACAACACACTATGTGTTTTAGGACTCCTACATCATCTTTTCGAGCCTTGGAAGATTGGAGTTCCAAAATGAGGTACGTTATCCCATAGACCCAGACTGAGCACTGAAATAATATTGTTTTTCCCTCTTTAGGTCACCAGCATCATCGACAACTTCAGCTCCTGAAACTATTGAGGCTTTAAAAAACACAAGGTAGAATCCATTCCAGTACCTTGTTTTCTTAATTTTCAGTTTGTTTTTTTTAGATCTCCAGCATCATCATCAACTTCTAAAGCCCCTGAAATGATTGATGCTATGAAATATGTAGATGCTGGTATTCTCAAAATGAGGTAAGATTACTATAATCACTCATCTCTGTTTCGTTTATTTTTTCCTGGATATGATTGTCATACCGGTAGCTATTACTGCCTCCATGGCGACGTTAGTTGTTGCCTTAATAGAGTCTTCTAGCAGAAGTTACAAATTTTTATTTTTAGATCCCCATCATCGTCAACCTCAACAGCTCCTGAGACTATGGACGTCATGGGAAATTTAGAAGATGAAAATTTCAAAATGAGTTAAATTAATGGTGAAGATTTATGAAACAGGAGACATTTGATTTTTGATGTTTCAGATCTCCTGCATCTTCATCAACTGTAACAGCCCCTGAGATGGAGAGAGCCATGAGGAGTCTTGGTGCTGGTTCTTCCAAAATGAGGTAACATTTTTTTAAATTAATTGAAAAATGCAGAGCTTATTTTAATTAATAATTCCATGGGTACACTGCATTATTATCTTATAAATTCTATGTTCAGAATTATTCATCAACAGCAACATATCTCAAAAACAATCATTCTTTGAAAGAAGTCATTTCAATAATTATCTACTGCAAAAAGTAAATGAGTTTTAAAAAAATTTCAGATCACCATCTTCGTCGTCGACAGTATCTACGCTGAATGAAACAATGAGCGATGTCGAAAAAGAATCTATGGAAATAAGGTGAGATAAAAAAATATAGTGTCATACAGTGCACATGATTTTTCTTCAAAAGATCAATTTCAGTCAAATTTTGCTTGAAAAACCCAATGACATACAAATTGAATTGCACAGTTTGGTAGATCTGTCCTAGTTGACATTTTTCACAAAAATTGCATTTTTCTTTGGAATTTCGTAAAATCCCATAGAAATAAGTTATTTACTTTGGAATTGTATACCCCTTAAAATTGCCAATCCGCTTGTAATATTTATTTAGTTTAAATTAGTATACTTAATTCTGTGAAACTAGAAAAAAATAAAACTTCTGCTAAATAACTTTTGGTCATAACTTTTCTACACCAAAAGTTTTTTCAATCAACATGAACGTCTCTTGAATGAAAACATGAATACCTACAAAAATCCACAGCTTTGATGCAAAATACTTTCATTTTCAAAAAATCTAATATAAAGTGATGTTAATGACGTGTTGACAAACGAATCACTAGTTGAAGTTGGGATACACGAATAAGAATGAAAAAAAGTTATCAGAAACATTTTTACAATGCATTCGAGTATAAGTCGTCCAAAATAAATGAATTTTGTATCATAACTGTCGATTGTGGGTATTTTTCAAGAAGTGTATTCATGTGTAAAAAAAATAGTATTCGAGACCTTGTGTTGGGTAGTAGGAAAAATGTAAAATACAAAAAATACAACTCTCATTGATACTGTACTCTCCAATGTAAATGGCCTCATACAACTTGAAATTTGTATTGATACAGATCTCAACGTGAATGAGGCCCTCAACTTCTGATTTTTAGTTCATATCATTATCAAAAAACTAAACATTTTTTCTTTTCAGATCTCCTCATTCTTTTTCTACCTCCACAGCCTCTTCATTTTTGGAAACTATGAAAATTGAACAAAAGGGTTTACTTTCACATTCAAGGTGAGATGATGTTATATTTCCCGTATAAAGTTTCCTGATTTAATTTTTTACAGAAAAAGAAAAAGATTACATTATTTCGGAGACATTAGTTACGATGATATTAATGATCCTTCAAAAAGGAAGAAGAGCTGGAAGATAATCAAAAAAACTGTTGATTCTCAAAGGAAAAAATCTGTAATTCTGAAGCAGAAACAGAGAAGATTACAAACCAGAATTCGGTCATTAAAATCCCTCATTGAACATTTGAAAAACAAGAGATTGATTTCTGAGAATGCAGGAAACACGCTTGATATGAGTATCTTCTAAGCCAAATTTTATCATGAAGCAATCTTGAAAGATTCTGAAGTGAGGGCTATTCTAGATTTTGAAAGGATACTCACTATACCAGGTTTTAACAGGAGACATGCAACAACCCGTAGTTTTTTTATTTCAAGAGATAAAATTTCAAATTCACCTGAAGTATGTAATCAATGATTACAAGCCCTTTATTTTAAACCAGCGCTTTTTTTAACCTGAGTACATCTTTTTCAACCACTTGTTTTATCAACCTCTATTTGACCATCTTTAAAATTGTGTATTCAACCATGTATCACAAATTGGTATTCGTTTCTTAATTGGATGTCAAATTGTCAATTGAAAAACATCAAGTCGGCTGTGTCCCGAATTCGATGATAGTTCAATCTTGGTAGGCTTTGAAATCTAAAATTATTTTTTAGCCAATGGTATTTCAATTTTTTTTAATCCCTTATTTCTGGCCAAACAGATGATTCAAAAAACAAAAAAGCGCCATTGTTAATTATATATCTCCTGAGAATTTCACTGGCTGCGTCACCTGTGTCATCCGGTATTCTTTCGAGTAGAATAGAAAAGCACTTCATTTTTAGGAATGACAATCACAGTAACAGTACATTTGAAACATACATTATCACAGTACCTACAATTGAAGAAAATAGTGTAAGGCACAATTTGAAACAATACACTAAATTGAAGACAAGTATTTGTATATATTAAAATATTAAAATTAATAAGGTAACATATTTATCATTGTTATTTTTTTAAAAACATTTTATATTCATATATACAGTATTATGATGAAGTAATGAACAAAATTCATAAAACGTACAACGATCACTTTTGAAAAAAATGCAAAAATACGTCAAACTGTTTTTTTTTATTCCGCATCTTTTGACATGAGTTACAAAAATAACACGTCAAAGTTGGTTTAATGGAGTGTTTAGTTAATTGAAAAGTTATTATGAAACTTACATTTATTTCGTTTTTTATTCATTTTCTCGTTTTTTTCTTATGTGAGCCCTACTACAACTATTTTTCCCTTGTGTAAAAACACAAGCTCTATCACATAATGTAATAAAAATCTTAGCTTCCCATTAAAAAATTTTATTGATGACGTCATAACTTTGACAACTTTGACGTGTTATTTTTGTTACTTATGTCAAAAAATGCGGAATAAAAAAAACAGTTTGACATGTTTTTGCATTTTTTTCAAAAGTGATCGTTGAACGTTTTATGAATTTTGTGCATAACTTTATCATAACCCTATATACAGGGTGTCAATTTGAAAACTTCCCACCCTTAATATCTTCCTTCCAGTAAACAATATGAGTAATCGAAAAAACAGGTCAATTTTATTGTCAAGGGGGACACTTTCAAGGACTATTTGTAGCCCTCGTGGTTCAACCCCCTAGGAGGGGTAGATGTTACCCTTAGAATTTTAAATGGGAAGGGGGGTCAAGTGGCACATCATTTTGATGGGCGTTCAATTCTTGTTCCAATGGTACCCTGACTTATTATTTTTTGATGAGCATTTTCCGAAAAATTGCGTTCTAAACTAACAGAAGTAATTATTAGAACGCCTATACTGAGATGCATGGTTTGGCCAGAACTGGTTAGAATATGAGGTGGTACCGTTCCAACCCTTTATTAGGGGTAACATTAGCCATTAGCTCCAAACACTTTACATAAAAAAGTAGTCTAATAGTAAAACGTAGATGGTAGTAAAGTTGTGTTTATTAAATGCTGAATTTTTAAGTGTCATCGCAGAAATTGTACAGATAGCCTTCCTTTTTTGCTACTTCTGCTGTACAATGTTTCTGTTTTCCGGCAAAAAATTGGTTAGCAAATTTGAACTATGTGGTAGTATTGTGAATACCGTTGTACCTCTTGGGCTGTTTAGGAATTACTTTAATAAGTGTATAAAAGTGTAAAAATGGTTTACATTCTTCAAGACAGAATCGAAATGATTGTAATTTATGGCGAAGTTGGAAAGTGCGCACGAAGGGCGGCATGTCTTTTTAACGAAAGACATCCAAATTGTAATGTAAGTCACCGGTATGTGCTTGATTTGGTGAATAAGTTTTACGAAACTGGTTCAGTGACAAATAAAAAAGAAATAACCCCAGAGTACTAAATGAAGCAGCTCAAATTGAAGTTTTGGGAACATTTGCTGCAGAGCCCACGAGCTCCTTATGATCAGTATCAGAACAGACGGGAATGTCACGCGAGACTATAAGAAAAACATTAAAAATGCATAAATTTCATCCATATAAAATGCAGATTCTTCAAGAGCTCCACGAGGATGATTATGATAGAAGAATAGAGTTTTGTGAAATCATGTCTCATCGAGTCAATACCATCCCTAATCTTCTGTTAAACATCTGTTTCAGCGATGAGTGTTCATTTTTTCTGAATGGCAATGTTAATAGACAAAATTGTCGCTATTGGAGTGACGAAAACCCACATATTTTTCGGGAAGGGCATACACAACACCCACAAAAAGTTAATGTTTGGGCTGGTATTCTTGGAAATGCCATTCTTGGTCCATTATTTCTGGAAGAAAACTTGACTGGCAATCTGTACCTTGATATGCTTGAAGAGACTATCGATCCTCTTATAACTCACGAGCTAGAAACTCAAATTGATGCAGAAGGTAATGAACTGTTGCAGGAGGATCTGTTACATTACCAGCAGGACAGTGCTCCACCTCATTATTTTCTTCCCGTCCGACAGTGGTTAAACGAGAGATTTCCGGGTAGATGGATTGGCAGAAGGGGAGCAGTTGAATGGCCTCCGAGATCACCGGATTTAACACCCTTAGATTTCTTTCTTTGGGGGCATCTTAAATCCGTTGTTTATAAAACACAACCTTCTGATATTGACGAACTTAAAAGACGAATTACAGCAGCATGCCGGTCAATTCCTAGTGAAGTTTTCCGTAATGTTAGAGGGGAGTTCGAAAACAGACTGTATTACTGTTTAGAGCAAAATGGACAACATTTCGAACAGCTAATAAGATAAGCGTAAGTAGATTTTATGTTGGAAATGTCTTTCTCGCAAATTAAATTTTATTGTGTGGAAGGAAAATAACCACCAAATAAAAAATCCCATGCGTAATAAATTTATTCCTGTCATTCAAGGGTTGGAGCGGTGCCACCTACTCTTCTAACCATTTTTATTAAAGGGAGTCAATACAATAATGCATCTCAGTATAGGCGTTCTAATAATTACTTCTGTTAGTTTAGAACGCAATTTTTCGGAAAATGCTCATCACAAAATAATAAGTCAGGGTACCATTGGAACAAGAATTGAACGCTCATCAAAATGATGTGCCACTTGACCCCTCTTCCCATTTAAAATTCTAAGGCTAACATCTACCCCTCCTAGGGGGTTGAACCACGAGGGCTACAAATAGTCCGTGAAAGTGTCCCCCTTGACAATAAAATTGACCTGTTTTTTCGATTACTCATATTGTTTACTGGAAGGAAGATATTAAGGGTGGGAAGTTTTCAAATTGACACCCTGTATATACATGTATGTGTTACTAAATTTGTTTTTTATGTGTACATAAAATTAAATATGTACATGTATGAACATTATTTATTTTACCTTATTTGAAAAAAAACATTGTTATATTATGAAACTAGTTGAATTGTTTAAATAGGTTCTGATTTAATATTTTTTTTAATACTTTCAGGCTTCAGTACCCGAGTCTTCCAATAAGCTATTCATGGAGCTGATGAAAGCAAAGACGAAAAAATATTCGCCAGAGCTGAGGAAGTTTGCTTTGACTTTGAATTTTTATTCTAAAAAGGCATATGAATATGTCAGAGAAAAATTCAATAAACGTTTACCTCACACCCGTACTTTGAGGAAATGGTACCAAACTGTGGATGCTTCACCCGGTTTTTCTCATGAGGCAATGGAAGCATTATCAAAGAAAGGAAGCTGAAGCACAAGGGTCCAAATTGATTTGCAATCTGGTTTTTGATGAGATGTCAATAAGAAAAAAAGTCGAATGAGATGGAAAAATTTTTTATGGTTTCGTCGATCTTGGTACTGAAATCGGCTCAGACAATTTGGAGGAGGCCAAAGAAGCAATTGTTTTCATGCTTGTTGCTCTTAACCAACATTGGAAGATTCCAGTTGCCTATTTTCTGGTGAATAGTTTAAATGGAAATGAAAAAGCAAATCTGCTTCTTAAATGTTTGGAATTTATTCACGAAACTGGTGTGGTTGTGACATCTGTTACTTTTGATGGACCACCAGCCAACTGGACTATGGCAAATAAGTTGGGGGCTGATATGTCTGCATCTTCTAGACAAACATATTTCCTGCATCCAATTACAAAGAATAAAGTATATATTTTCTTGGAGCCCTGCCATATGCTTAAGTTGGTAAGAAACTGTTTTGGGAGCAAGAAAATCATAGAAAATGGGACAAGAAACAAAATATGTTGGGAGTTCATGGATAAATTATGTAACATTCAAGAAGCTCAGGGCTTGCATGTTGCAACAAAATTGAGAAAAAGGCATTTATTGTGGCAGATAGAAAAAATGAGAGTCAAATTAGCCGTTCAAACTCTGAGTAATAGCGTTGCAGATGCACTGAAATTTTTTAATCTTGATTTGAAAATCAAAGATTTTGAAGGTTCAGACAGCACTGCTGAATTTTGCAAAATTTTCAATAATGTTTTTGACATTTTCAATTCAAGAAATGTTTTAACTAAAAATCCTTTTGAAAAACCTCTTTCATCTGCTGTGCAACTCAAGTATTTTGAGTTTTTGGACAAGGCAGTTGAATATATTTCAAACTTGAAAATTGATGGAAAATTATTAATATCAACTAAAAGAAAGACAGGATTTTTGGGTTTAATAATTTGCATCAAGAGTTTGAAAGGGCTGTACTGCGATCACATAACCAATGAACCTAACTTGAAATATTTATTAACATATAAATTATCTCAGGATCACTTGGAGATATTTTTCAGTTGTGCTCGAAGTAAAAGTGGATTCAATAACAACCCAAGTGCTAAACAATTTATATTCACAATGAAACGTCTTATAATCCACACAGAAGTCAAAGGCTCAGTAACTGCTAATGCAGTTTCATTAGACTCGACGTCAATTCTTCATTGTACGAGTAGTTCATTAGTAAAAAATACCTCACAGGAAGAACTATCTGATATTGAATCATTCATTGTCAGTGAGGATTATATTCCCACAAAAATCTGGGATTTAACAACTTATGTAGATGAAATTGTTAAATACACATCAGGTTTTGTAGTAAAGAAACTGAAAAATATCATAATGTGCGATAAATGTATTGCAATGTTGGAGGACAAAGAAACTCATTCAAAATTACAGATACGAAAAGCCTATAGTAAAATGGCGAATGCCTCAATGTTTGTTATAAATATCTGTAAGTAGGGGGAAAAAACATTGAGGCTTATGAAAGGAAAATTGAATTTATTTTCCAATAATATCGATATTGTTAAAATTCTAACATTGAGGACAATTAATGATATACCAAAGGACTTGCTTACAATTTTTGGAAATCATTCCTTTGAGGAAGAGCCTTTATCAAATCATAGTTATGCCTTGGTAAAGGCAAAACTTCAAATTTTTTTCAAAATCCGAATATACCATGAATTGTCAATAAGCGGAACTGACAAAGTAGAAAGGGTCAGGTCTCTTTTGACAAAGACAGTTTTATTTAAAAATCAATGAATATCAAGTGTTGAAATCCTCATGTACTGAGCTTTTTTGAGAATCATTCTTTCACTTACACTTGACACTTTAAATATTATATTCTCTCTTGACATAGCCATTTTTGCATTAATAAAACTTAATACTAAATTTGGAATCATAAAGGCTTAAACGATTTCAATGAACTACCACAATTTTTAAAAAACTTTAACTCAGTAAACTTGGGTCATCACTAAGAAAAATCTTAGTGACAGCTCATTGAGATATTTAGTATTTCTTTCGGTTTTTTTTGCTGATTTTGGAGTGTGATCTGATCTAATGTCTGGTGATATGTATGTATATTTTGTTTTGTAATGTTTTCTCAAATAGTCGTTTTATTTACATAGCTTAATAATGTTGTACTATATTTATACATTTGTAATGTTGTGTATTAGGAATAAAATTAAATAAATAATAGTGATATTTGCCAATTTGTAATGATAACGTGTGGTATAATCATATATTTCATTCAATAAATATTTCAATTCCTGTGTTAATGTTGATTTCACCTTATCGTATACCTTGCCATCTTGTGAGTACTATATTCCTGTCCAAAATAAATGCATCACTAAAGAGTTCTATTTATGCTATTGTGTTCAATTACTTTTCCCAGGCGTAATCTATAGAGAAACTGTTGTATGCAACACATTTTTCTGAAATGCAATAACAATAATTGTTCGATTTTTGGTCAACGTAGAATTTTGAATTTCCAGCACTTCTAATCTACTGGAAATATTTGCAGATGCAAAATCCACGAGGAACAATATTTTTAAATAATCGGTTGGTTTACAAATATCCACAACAAAAATGTATAACATACAAATATATATTTAGGATTTTGCTGTGAAGAAATATAAAAATTGGATTGCATTGGGCAGCATCTCGGATCAATGCTGATGCTGATATAAGGGCAGCATTGAAAATGATGTAGGTAGTTAAGTACATTGTCTTCGTTTCATATTAATGAACTGGTCCAAAATTTAGGAAGGATCATACTCAACAGAATAAACAATGAAAAAAAAAAGGAAATGGGTTCTGAAAAAATTGATTTTGGAAAAGGTTTCTTAATTCATAGAGCCAGTTGCTTAAAGAATTCAACAGACGATTAAATATTTGATTTGATGATTACTGTGGCGACGCATGCCTAAACTCACCAGTTATGTTAATCATACGTTAACAGAAGGCTTTATGCAACTGACCCATATTTATACAAATATTCTTATTAATTCGTTGAAACTTGATCTACACAACATAAACCCCCAGACTCCAGACTTGACATATAGTCAAGGAACTTGTTACCTCTCACGAATTAATTAATTTAGACCATGAATAATGCATTATTTTTGATAGCTGAAAACTCCTAGAATCCAACTAATATGAATATGATCATGAATAACAATACTAATCCGCTATCTTGAATCCCCAAATTTTGATAAAAAGTTATTTGCTGATAACCCCCGGCTTTCTATTGACCTTAGGAATTTTAAGACAAAGCCGCGAAATAACTTGTTGCAGCTCACAGGTACTGCATTTGCATAAGTAATTTTGACCCCCTTAAAAAAGCACGGCACTGTGCTAGAGGTGTTTGGTTCGAATGTCAAAAACCCCAAACAAAACAGTTTAAGCAAGAATTATCTTCGGTTCAGTGAATATGATGTTTACGTAGCATCGGGCCGATCTATGTTTACTTATTGATCCGAGCTTATACCACACTACTTACTTGTAGTACACAGGTTTGAAGTGCATTCTTGTAGTGCCAAATGAACGATTTACACTGCGTGGCGCCATCTATCACTTAATAGCAGATCTACTCATAAATATTAT
This sequence comes from Chrysolina oricalcia, assembly GCA_944452925.2. Lineage (NCBI taxonomy): Eukaryota > Metazoa > Arthropoda > Insecta > Coleoptera > Chrysomelidae > Chrysolina > Chrysolina oricalcia. The sequence continues at coordinate 24,807,500 of OX101816.2, forward strand.
TTATCGTAAACAAAACCCATTTTTTTATGTGCTATGGGAAAAACATGGTGACATAAAGGATATTTCAGTTACTGCTAGTATATTATAATTCAAAGAAAAACTTAAGCTACATGTACAATTCAATTTCTTTTTGAATATTTACATTATCAATTATAAAAATAAGTAAATATAACAATAACAATGAGTCATTTAGTGAAAATGAATTGTATCAGTTCGTAGAGGTCGGACTTTCTACCGTGGAAGAATTGTGTGATGAAGAGACTGATGACGTTCGAAGATCTCAAGAATAGGAACTGAATTACTGGTAAGATCATTTTTGGTTATTGTTGGAGGTTATGAGGTTATGAGTTGGAGGCAGAAATTTTTGAAAGTGTCGCTTCGCAAAGCTCAGTAAACCCTGTGTCAATAACGATGACATTTCTTCTCAAGATCTACTGAAAAGCAAACAATAGCGTAAACAGTTAATAGGGGAGTTTTTGAAGAAATACGATCTAACAGAAAAAATAAAAATACTTCGACCTCTTCCATTTCCGTTTGTATATTGCAGAAGAGCTCATCTATTCCGGACAAACGGTTGAGAAGCCTGAAAGACCACCTTCAACTGATAATTCACCCCGTTCATCTCCTACACCTAGCAAAAAAGGTGTCAAGAATATTAACCTATCACCTTTAGCTCAAGTTGTCCCAGTCTTCAAATCAGGGGAAAAGGATAAAGTTGGAAATTACAGACCTATCTCTTTGCTGAATCAGTTTGGCAAACTGTTCAAGGCAATTTTGTGTGGAGAACTTTTTTTCCTTAAAAATAAAATAACAACAAAACAGTCATTGCTAACTAATATGATCCCGTGCGTACAAAAAATCTATGAAAATATGGAGAAGGAAGCTTCGACCTGCGCCGTGTACATTGACTTTTCAAAAGCATTCGACAAAGTTCATCATCCTACTCTGATCGTTAAGCTAGAAAATTTTGGTGTACATGGAAATCTGTTGAAGCTATTAATCTCTTATATATGTGATAGGACCCAATACGTGGCATTACATAAATATCAATCTTACCTATCAAGCGTGTCATCGGAAGTCCCCCAGGGGTCACATTTGGGACCACTGCTTTTCAGTATTTTTTTGAGTGATGTCGAAAATTGCTTCAGATCCTCCTCTATCTCTCTGTATGCGGACAATTTGAAAATCTACAAAAAGACCGAGAAGAGATTAGATTATGAAGATTTACAGACTACCTAAATTGTTTCTCTGATTATTGCCAGGTTAACACACTTGCTCTGAACATAAAAAAAGTCAAACAGTCATTCTCAGTCGCTCTGCCGATACCCCTATTACTGCACTTACGATTGATAATGGTATAGTTCCTGAAGTATCGGAAGTTAAAGACCTGGATATAATATTGAATATAAAACTATGTTTCGAAACTCATACTGAAAAAATTGTTAGGAAAGCAATGACAATTCTGGGATTAATTTTCAGAACCTGTAAAAATTTTAGACATTATACGATTCCATAATTTTTTTTTTCAACTCTTTGGTCAGACCAATTCTAGAATACGGAAGCATGATCTGGAATCCTGTATATGAAAAATACATTGAAAGAATTGAATATGTTCAAAAGAAATTGGTAAATACAATCAACTACAAATGTTTTCGATATAGAATTAGTTATTTCTCATACAATAGTAACATTACATTTTACAAACTCAAACATGTCTCATCAAGAAGGGACTTTTATGATATTATATTCATTTTCAAATCGGTGAATAACCTGATAGATTATGATTCTTGCTTAAGATACTCGTCTCTGAATTGTATAGAACATACAACACTCGACAAACACAAATATTTTTTGTGCCCTATTTCTCGAGCACCTATTATTGTAACTCACCTCTTATCCGATGTGTTACAGTAACATGTAATACAATGTGCGACTCGAGTGACTTCTTCTGTGTAGGAATTCAAATGTTCAAAAAGCGATTGAAACACAGCTATCCACTCTTTATATATAATTAAATTGGAATTATGTATATACAGGGTGTTCCTTAGGTACGTGTGGGAACTTTAGTAGCATGTTGCTGAAGTCGAAATGAGAAAAAAAGTTCCCATATACACATGTCGGCAAGTTATTCGTTTCGAAGATACAGAGTGTCAAAGTTTAATTATTATATTTGTTTTTTGTAAATAAATTCCAAAATATTTGTGATATTCGAGTTTAGTATCTGGGATGATTTTTCAATAACAAAATCAAATTTTATGTTAATTGCGATAAAACTGATTTCTAATTGAATTCATTTAAAATTTAAAAATGTTGTCATCAAAAATCACTTGCATCAATTACTTCAAATCTCAATAATTCGAAAACGGTTACTCTCAGTGACCTCTACCAAGAATATATTTTTTACACAAACTAAATAATGAATATTCCAGGATACCAAACTTTACCCAAATAAGTAAATATGCCATGTTTGTTCTAGCATTGTTGTTATGGCCAATTACATGTTAAACTGCCAAGCTTCAAAATGCGACATTTGGTCTCATTTTGAGGTGGGGGTAACAATCAGGCTCACGTTCATCGTGACGTAGTCAAAATCAGGCTCGCGTCCCACAGGCTTATGATTAAAGTATGGCTGTATGGAGTATATAAGAAATAATGGAAAACTTACCAATCATACCGTATGGCACCTCTTTGGAAAGGTATTATCGTATGGGGTACAATAAAACATGGCGGCATATCATACAGAGTGTTTGAAAATACATCGTTGAAGGAAACACAGCATATCATAGGGTGTCCCAAAATTAATGAAAAATTAATCAGCCTTGCGAGAGAGGTATTAGCTTTCGATCAAAGTATGATCGTTAAGAGTATAGAAAAAAATATTACTACCCCCCGCCTCCCTCCAGCACCATCATAATTAATAAAAATCAACATATCACAACGTATAACGTATGACACCTATTTGGACAGGTATTGTCGTATAGAGTATGAAAAAATATGGCCGCCTATCATACAGAGTGTTTGAAAATACATCGCTAAATAAAAAACAGATTATCATATAGGGTGTCCCAAAATTATTGAAAATCAGTTATAGCCTCGCGGGAAAAATATTAACGCTGCTTTTGATGGACGTACAGAGTAAAGAAAAAATGGTGAAAAAAAATTATTACTACCCCCGCCTCCCCCTTAAACCCTCATATTTAACACAAATCAACCAATCATAACGTATGACACGTCGTAGGAAAGGTATTGTCGTATAGAGTATGAAAAAACCTGGTCGTATATCATACAAAGTGTTTCATTGTTAAGAAAAAAACAGTATATCATATAGTGTGTCCCAAAATTATTGAAAATCAGTCATGGCCTCGCGGGAAAAATATTAACGCTGCTTTTGATGGACGTACAGAGTAAAGAAAAAATGGTGAAAAAAATTATAACTACCCCCCGCCTCCCCCCTTAAACCCTCATATTTAACAAAAATCAACCAATCATAACGTATGACACCTCGTAGGAAAGATATTGCTGTATGGAGTATGAAAAAACCTGGTCGTATATCATACAGAGTGTTTCATCGTTAAGAATAAACAGTAAATCATATAGGGTATCTCAAAATTATTGAAAATGAATCATAGCCTCACCGGAAAGGTATTAACGCATAGATAATGAGGAAAAAACGTTATACGGAGTGTTCCAAAATCAATCGACAGAAAAAAACTTATAGGCGGGTCTCCTTCCAAAGTTATTCATAACAGTAAAAACATGGCAGCTACCACACACAGAGACAAAGTTGTTAATTAGCAAGTTGAATAATACAGGGTGTATCATAGTGCACCGTAAAAAAAACACTAGTTTTAAAATTATTCATACCAGAAAAAGCAAGGTGGAAATAATAGACACAATGGGAGTATACAGAGTGCATAAAAAGTAAATCATCAGAAAAAAGACACGGCGGCTACCGCAAATAGAGCAAAAGAGTAATTATTAAAAAAACATGGAGGCTGCTTTTCGAAGGTGTAATAACATACCATTTGAGAAAAAAATATGACAACACCCGCTTCAGGTAGATGAGCTATTTGTAACAAAAAATCTCATCCAATTGTAGCCTCGCGGAAAGATAACTATGTAGTTCAAGGTGAAACAAACCTCTTGTGTGCATTATGAAAATATTCGTCAAGTAGATGACTGTTGTGTAGTTTGATTGCGGTCTAATAATTATAAGAATATTGCGATGGAAAAAAAGAGGATTAGTCATTGAAGAAAAAACATGGGCCGAGAGTCACAAGTATTTGTCGATGAAATCAATATTCGTCATGATATAAGCTAGGAAAGTAGTTGTTTCAATATGTGTCATGGTATTAGCCAGTGAAAGTAGTTGTTTCATATTCGTCGTAGTATAAGCAAATGAAGTTGTTTCAATATTCGTCATGGTATTGCTAGAGAAGTACTTGTTTCAATATCCGACATAGTATTAGCTAGGAAAGTAGTTGTTTCATTATCTGTCATGGTATTAGCTACCAAAGTACTTGTTTCAATATCCGTCATGGTATTAGCAAGAGAAGAAGTTGTTCCAATATCCATCATGGTATTAACTAGGAGAGTAGTTGTTTCAATATCCGTCTCAAAGTGTTTAGCAAGGGGATTAGTTGACTCAATATCTGTTGTGGCATTAGCTAGGAAAGTAGTTGTTTTGACATATGTGATAGTATTAGCTAGGAAAGTACTCGTTTCAATATCTATCAAACTATCAGCCGAGGAAGTAGGTATTTTAACATCTGTCATGTTATTGTCAGGGAAGTTGTTGTTTCAAAATCCGTCATAGTATTAACCTGGGTAGTAGTTGACACAATACCCGTCATGGTATTGGTGGAGTAGTTCTTACAATACTTGTCATGGTAATAACCAGGGAAGTATTTGCTTCAATACCCGTCGTGGTATCAGCTTGGAAATTATCTGTTTTCTGACCGGTGTTTGTCAGAATGTAGGTTTTTATATGAGAAAAAAGATCTAGTCGTGTATTGGTCCCTAAACATGGGTTGACAATTTTTTAGAAACTATCCATTCCTTTCACGTCAAGTTGACCTAGCTCTCTAAGGCGCTCAAGGTTTGATTCCCGAAAGTTAAGGTGTGTAATATTTTTCAGTCATAAGCACACCATATTATCAGATTAAGAAAAACTGGCCAGAGTACTGTTCTTTGCAACACACCATGAAATTTTATTTTAAATGCAAAATGCTCGCGCAGAATCACGGTAAGTTGATTCGAAGAAATATGAAGCCATCTAAGAATAATCTTTCTCTTGGTTCCGCTGACTTTTAATTTCGCACATCATGATTATATCGCTGGTCTAGCAGCCTTCAATATGGGAGTTAAGAGTAATGATTAGCGATAATTGATTGATTAATCTTATGAGACGAATTCAATTTATTGCAAATTTATCCTAACTTTTTCTATTCTACATTTTGTACGAGTTGTTCCTTTTTATTCTATAAATACGTTTTATTTTATCATTACTAATGCCATAGGTAATGTTTTTCCAAGGTCTCGTTCACTAACTGCAAGCAAACTGATAAATAATCTCAGTTGTAACTCAGAATTTGCCTCCATCAGGTGTTGCAAGAATTGTCGAATAATTATTGGCATTTGATTAAGAATTTTAGGTGAACTTTTGAAGTGCACTTATTAGTTATATTGGACTAATTCAAATGATGTAAGTACAACAATGTTTTTTGAGTATGAATGTGACATGTTAGTGAATTGTTCTCATCATTGCATATTATTCAATATTTACACTGGTGGTTGCATTTTGTCGTTTTCATTAGAGAGTTGAGATGCATTTACTTCAAACCAAACGTTCGAAATTGTTTCAAGGTGGTTTTCATTACATGAGTGTTTAACAAACAGGGTCATATAATTGTTTCAAATGTTTTACCACGACAGTCAAAGCTTTGAAGGGGACGAGGTTTTCATAATTTTGAATGTGATACTCAGAAAACTAGGTCGTATTTTTTTCTGTGTGATTTTCATGTATTAGAAACGTTGTGAGACGGGGTCCACCAATAACTTGAACCCTTAGGCGATAGGATCGTCAAGTTTACAAATGTGCTAATGCATGACGGGGCGTGGTCGTAATGTGATGCCGAAATGATATTTTGAAACTGATGTATTGTTCACGTTTTCAGTATCAGTCTACTTTGTCACTTAATTTATATGAAACGTTGAAAGGTTTTTGAGTGGAGTTGTTTGAAATTGTTCATATACAAAGCGTTGGTGGAATGGTGACCATTTATTTTTAAAGTGAAAATTATTTTCTTAACAAACCCCCTTCATAACCTGCTCAAAAATTATAAGAATAATTATGAGTTTATGGACCGTTTCAATACCTAGTACCACAACATGTTTTTGTGTATTCTTACACAACTCTTGAACAGTTTTTCGAAGGAGAGGTACCTATTCAGACGTTTACAAGAACACAACAAAGTTTTATTTCCAGATTCATACTCGTACGTTTTCAAATAATATGTAAGTATCATTTTTGTTTAAGACCTTTTCCGAAAAAAAATTTTCTTTTTTTTTAATTGCGCATTTACTGGGGGAGGTATAGCCACATAAGGTTCATAAGATTTCCTATCTTGAGTTTTGTGAAAAAAAGGTATCTCTCAAATGAAATGGTCGAAACTTTTCTTTAATTCGTTTCAGTTATTAGTTATCTTCAATTTTCTTTCAAATAAAGACCATGTTTGCTAACACATAACAAAGCCAAATTTTAATATCAAGCGAATGTGCTACATGGGTAGGTAAATCTTCACGTTTGTGGGTATTGTCTTGACAATAACAGTGTCCCGTAGACATAATAAGAATGGTTTTCAAATTTCTGGACTTTTCAGTATATTAACACATATTTTTATCTCATTAGTGCTCCAGAACGAACACTATCTTTTTGTAAGATTGGTACAAGACCGTCCTGTGATAGTTCTCACAATATGTAAGTGTCTTTGAATTCCTTTTGTTGTCCTGGGGTGTTTGTTCTCAGAAGGGACAACGGTATATTGTTCTGGGTTATTAGATGTAACTTCAAATTTAGCAACAAAACTTTTTCAACTTCAAGTTTCAATAAAACGACTTCAGACATGTTATTGTGGTATTCCTCAAGGAACCTTACATTTTGGCGAACAATTTTTTGTGGTGTAATACTGCTATGAGGTATGAAGATTCCAAGTTGATTCTCGATTTATAAATATTTTTCAGCACATTTCATTCAGAATGAGTCAAAGAAATATTTGGTTTCTTTGGTACTTTGAAATTTTTTTTGTCACTGAGCCAGAAATATTTAGATACTTAGTGCTTTAAAATATTGTTCACTGAGCCAGAAATATTTTGATACTTAGTACTTTTAAATGTTTTCCACAGAGCCAGGAATATGTTTGTAATTAGAACTTCGAAGTTTTTTTCACTGCGTCAGAAATTATTTCGTTACTTCTGGTTACCAATCAGATGATATCTCAAGAAGGATACCAAAACTCCCTCTCTTCAAAACACGACAATTTTGTTGTCATTCTTCAGTACCATTATTCACAATGATATCTTGGGGATACAGTTATGATCAACGAAGCAGGGCATTGAAAGTTGATGTTCTCATCAAAATTACCAAAATCCAAAAAGTTCACTGATAAGATGGCTAAAGAGGCGATTCCTTCAGAAAAAACGAAAACATACAACTTTAAATGAAGAAATCAAGAATTTCCAATTGAAATTCTATGAATTTGAAAATAATCAATTGAAGAATTAAATGTCAAAATATTATTGAAGATTTGGAAATTCAAGTCAAAATAACCGTGCAACAATTTGGCATTCATGGATTATTTGCAAAACGATATTACTGAGAAAACGAAGGCAAAATTTACGAAAAGTTGATAGTAAAATAGTTTCAACCAAGAAAAGTTCATTGTGCCACTTGTAATGAATATTAGTAAAGAGGAATAGGGGGAGTTGATATAACTTGCACCCAATTGGCTGAAAGTGAAGTTTGAGAACGTATCATGAAACAATATCATGAAACTCCGTAGAGAAGGAAGGTGTCTGACAAATAATGCGGATGATTGAAAGGAGCTAAGAAATTTCTTTAAATCAAATATATGATCTAATCAGCATTTGGAATAAAATTCGAGAGTTGTATCATCATCAATGCTACGGCTTCAAGTTTATCAACCGTACAAAGACAAAAATCGAATTTTTGAGTAAAGAAGACTCACGTAAAAAATGCAGGAATTATTGCTAAATTTTATTTCAAATACTAAATTTGAAAAAAATCAAACAAATGAGCATGTTGAGGAGTTGAAATTAGTGGTTGAACAAGATGCCGTGAATAAGATGTCTTATTCCGTTATTGGAAGCATAAAAAGTGTTAACGAAAAAAATTTAAACTACTATTACGATAATACCTGTCACTCGGGATGTTTCATCTTTAAATCCTGCTAAGGTGATACAATTCATTTATAATTTTCACAATTCCAGAAATATTTTCATTAATAATAATAATTATTTTTATTCAGATTTTGTTCAAATATGATATAACTGAAACTGCACTGAGCAAACACACTCAAAAATATGATTTTGATTATATCAGTTCAAGTGTAATCTTGTCGAAACTGCACAGCACAAACTCGCTATCATATATATGGTAGGATTATTTCAGTACAAATGGAATGTTTCCAAAACTACACTGCGCAATCTTGTTACACCGATAAAGAGAGGAAGATCAACAGGAGGCAGGACGATGGAGAAAAAATTATATACAAAATTGTTTTTTTTCGCAAAAATCGTAATTTTCGTCGAAACTTTTGAAAAGTTCATATTTTTGAATAATGTCACTTGGTATAAATATTCCATGTTACATTTTTTCAGAAAATTGAGATATGATCAAAAGTCTTTCAATGAATGCAAACATCATAACCATCATTATTTTTTTTTTGGTTAACACAATTCCAACTCTTTTTCATCATAAAAAATGCCAATATCATAATTCATAGCGTACAATAAAATGTTATTTAATCAAGTTCGATCATGACCCCGAAATGATCAGAACTACCGATTCAATTTCGACATATTGTGCTCAAATGCCGTACGAAAAATTAAAAAAAATGTAAATTTCTTAAAAAAACTTGTTGGATTTTAAATTCCCAACGTGTAGTCAAAAAATTATCTCTTTATTGCAAATACTCAGATTCATGAAATAATAACCTCTGATGTGTTCAAAGTCATTGAACTGTATGCTTTCAAACTGGTTTGAAACGCAAATAGTCTGAATTTCAAGGTATCGACAAAACATCAGTGTTATTTTTCAAATAATTACCGTCAAGAAAGCATTCTGCCATACTTTCAAACTGATAAAAAGAAATCAATCAACACGGAGCACAGAACTTTGGAAAAAAATGTATATGAAGGGTGACTTTGAGGGAGACAAAATGACTGTTTTTTTCTGGTTACACCTGGCAAGAACACCACAATGTTTTGAAAATAAAATTGCTGCAAAATAAGAAAAACACTATCATTATCAACAAATTGTAGCATTTGAATTCTAATAGAATTGATGATGATTTTATGATTCTTGGTATTTGGTCAAGTGGAAATATTCAGGTTGATTTGCATCAAATTGAATTTGGTGAATTTTGTTGACAAAGAACAAAAGCAATTTTTCATTGCTACCAATACGAGTCATGTCATTTTTCAAATAGATGAAATCATGACCTCAATAATTTTTTTTGTACTTTTTTCTAAAATATGACAAATTTGAGACTAGTATCATTACATATGGTTATAATATAAAATCAAATGGAAAGCTGTGTGAATTATTGTTTTATTTCATTATTCTCATATTGCTGCTTATTTTATCATCGTAGGGATGATAAACGATTTTCAATTTTAGTTTCTCATAGCTCATAAATCACAGTAAGCTTGAAATAATATACCGAGTGATTGTTTCAGTATTTAAGAATACACCATTGAATAGATTATTTCGTCGGTTGTATCACAACTCAAACAATAATTTTTGGTATTGTCCAACATTATGTCCGTGAATATTCTATTGGATGACGTGGTGAAGAGTAATTTCTTTCGTCAATGATTCCTGACAAACGTGCTTGCTTTTCTGAAACACTGCACAACAGTTGTTTAACTGGAACCGATCTGATGAATAAAACTTTTCCACCTGTTTTTTTACTGCAATTCTCCTATGTGACACCTTGAATACCACAAGTTGGTATCTAATTTTGATGGATGTCAATAGAATAGTCTTCGAAATGTATGTATCAAAGTTGATAATTTCCTGTATTTTTTCAACCTAGCTCAAACACCGGTCTCATGCATAGCATAACTCGTTAAAAGGAAAGGGACTCGTCTTCAGACATAAACATAGATAACCGTTCCAACGTCATCATATAATTTTTTTTTAGAGGTTATCTTCGGTTAGACATAGGGTATTGTTTTTAGGCTATGAATTACGCTATGAATTATGATATTGGCATTTGTTATGATGAAAAATAGTTGGAATTGTGTTAACCAAAAGAAAAAAAAAATATTGATGGTTATGATGTTTGCATTCATTGAAAGACTTTTGATCGTATCTCAATTCTGTGAAAAAAATGTAACATGTGATCTAATGAAATATTTATACCAAGTGACCTTATTCAAAAATATGAACTTTTCAAAAGTTTCGACGACAATTACGATTTTTGCGAAAAAAAAAAACAATTTTGTATATAATTTTTCCTCCATCGTCCTGCCTCCTGTTGATCTTCCTCTCTTTATCGGTGTGAAGGTACACTGATATTTATTTGAACTAGTTTGCGCAGTGTAGTTTTGGAAACATTCCATTTGTACTGAAATAATCCTACCATACAGTGAGCACGTAAAGGTTGGAACAAAATCGTTGAACGCTTGATATGACCATTAGGAGAAATAAGCTCAGACACGTCGATTTTATTTTTCAGTTACGTATTTTTTGATCTAATCACATTCTTGATGACGTATTCACTGTTCGAGTTATGACGTCATTACATATTTTTTTAAACGGCATTACCCTATTTTGATAATACTTTAAAAAAGAAAGCATTTTTCTGTGTATGAATGTCATATTTTTCTTATATTACATAACCTTATGTTCGAGAAATAAAAGATATTTCATTATTAATAGTAATATAATATTCGATCTGTTAACGTAAACTTTTGACTTAAGGGATCCCACAAAAAATCTAGTGGAGTTAGATCATGAGATCTAGCTGGCCATTCTAAAAATAATCGATTACTATCGAAATCATCTTCATTAAGTTCATGATTCATATGAGTATTTTCTTAAAATGATAGTAATACATCCAATTGTTGATCTTCCGTAACGCCTGGACGACCTTTCGTATAATTATCACCTACATTGTCAAAATTTCTAAATTTTGCTTCGACTTTGATCGCTGTCGAACGTGTAATAGGTCTATCGTGATATTTATAGTTAAATAAGTCACAAACCTCAGCTTGCGTACTAGTCTTATCCCCATTACCTGAAATCCTTGAAATATCTTCGCGTCATTTTTCGCTTTTCGCATGGTGTCGATAACTTATTTATACCACAATTATTTGATAGCTAACTATTATCATCCAGTCAGTGTCTAGTTGCATTGGAGCAATCAATGTGTCAAACATCTGTTTTAAAATGACTAAAAAAGAATAAGTGGCACCCATATGAAGTGAAAGTAATTCATGTACTTAATGAAGATTATTTCGATCGCAGGATTTTTAGAGTTTCCAGCTAGATCTCCTGATCTAACCCCACTAAATTTTTTTTGTGCGGATACCTCAAGTCAATAGTTCACGTTGACAGACGTAATATTACATTATTGTGAATACTGAAATATCTTTTATTTCTTGAACATGCGGTTATGTAACATAAAAAAAAATATGACATCCATACACAGAAAAATGCGTCCTTTTTTAAGGTATCATCAAAATAGGGTATTGCCATTTGAAAAAAATTATAATGACGTCATAACATGAATAGTGATGACGTCATCAAAAATATAAGTAGGCCAAAAAATGCGCCACCAAAAAACAAAATCGACGTGTCTGAGCTTATTTTCCCTAATGGCCATATCAAGCGTTTAACGAATTTGTTCCAACCTTTACGTGCTCACTGTATAATATATGATACCGAGTTTGTGCTGTGCAGTTTCGACAAGATTACACTTAAACTGAGATAATCAAAATCATATTTTTGAGTGTGTTTGCTCAGTGCAGTTTATATCATATTTGAACAAAATCTGAATAAAAATAATTATTAATTTTTTCCATTGACAATTTTGCATCAGTTTGCTCATAACTACCTATTGATGAAAATATTTCTGAAATTGTAAGAATTATAAATGTATTGTATAACCTCAGCAGGATTTAAAGTTGAAACATCCCGAGTGACAGGTATTTAAGGTTGTTTTTCTTTGTCAATTATCTTAATAGTAGTTTAAATTTTCAGCACTTGTTTTGCTTCCAACCACTAATTTCAACTCCTCAACATGCTCATTTGTTTGATTTTTTCAAATTTAGCATTTGAAATAAAATTTAGCAATAATTCCTGCAGTTTTTACGTGAGTCTTCTTCACTCAAAAATTCGATTTTTGTCTTTGTACGGTAGATAAACTTGAAGCCGTAGCATTGATTATGATACAACTCTCGAATTTCATTCCAAATGCTGATTAGATCGGATATTTGATTTAAAGAATTTTTTTAGCTCCGTTCAATCATCCGCATTATTTGTCAGACACCTTCCTTCTCTACGGAGTTTCATGATATTGTTTCATGATACGTTCTCAAACTTCACCTTCAGCCAATTGGGTGCAAGTTATTTCAACTCCCCCTATTCCTCTTTACTAATATTCATTACAAGTGGCACAATGAACTTTTCTTGGTTAATTTCATAATTCTGAAACTATTCTACTATCAACTTTTCGTAAATTTTGCCTTCATTTTCTCAGTAATATTGTTGTGCAAATAATCCATGAATGCCAAATTGTTGCACGGTTATTTTGACTTGAATTTCCAAATCTTCAATAATATTTTGACATTTATTTCTTTAATTGATTATTTTCAAATTCAAAGAATTTCACTTGGAAATTTTCGATTATTTCATTTAAAGTTGTATATTTTCGTTATTTCTGAAGGAATCGCCTCTTTAGCCATCTAATCAGTGAACTTTTTGGATTTTGGTAATTTTGATGAGAACATCAACTTCCAATGCCCTGCTTCGTTGATCATAACTGTATCCCCAAGATATCATTGTAAATAATGGTAATGAAGAATGACAACAAAATTGTCGTGTTTTGAAGAGAGGGAGTTTTGGTACCCTTCTAGAAATATCATCTGATTGGTAACCAGAAGTATCGAAATAATTTCTGAAGCAGTGAAAAAAACTTCAAAGTTCTCATTACCAACATACTCCTGGCTCTGTGGAAAACATTTAAAAGTACTAAGTATCAAATCTCAAAGTACTAAGTATCAAAATATTTCTGGCTCAGTGACAAAAAAAAAATTTCAAAGTACCAAAGAATCAAAATATTTCTTTGACTCATTCTGAATGAAACGTACAGAAATATATATATATATATATATATATATATATATATATATATATATATATATATATATATATATATATATATATATATATATATATATATGTACCTTACTAAGTTCATGGGTTGAACCGCGTTGAGAGTTTATAACTCGACGTTTCGGCTCCTGCTTTGGAGCCATTTTCAAGAGTGTGACTGCGAGGCCTCTATCTGCCTACTCCTCGAGTCGTGGTCTTGAGAGATATCAAGGTCTCAACCTGCCTACTCCTTGATCTCAAAAGACGATCCGATGTTGGTTGCACTGTAGTATTTATAGGTGGTTGGCTACCTGGAGGTGGGCGGGTCTTACGGGTTTTCTCGTTTGTCTTGTCTGCTGGTGCCTGCTGTGTAGTTGGAGTTAATGGGATAATAATTGATTGCGGATAAGTTTCACGTGGCCTGGTAATTACGGTTGGAAGAAGGGGCTTCCAAATGGGGTTCAATTTACGGCTATCATCTTTAATGTTCAGGCAATCAGGCCATTTTTCGATTTCGATGGCTTCTCTGATAAAACGAGAAGTTCTTGAACGTACTGGGGCGATGGTTTTCGTTTTCTCGAAATCTATGGAGTGACCCGTTTGGATGAAATGAAGAGCTAATGCGGAGCTGGTGTCTCGATTTCTAACTGAAAGGGAGTGTTGATAGGATCGAAAATGGATCTGTTTCGAAGTTTCTCCTATATAAGAGTGGGGGCAGATAGAACAGGGAATTTCGTAAATACCATGGTCTTCGTTGGGAATTTTGTCTTTTGTTGGTCTGATGAGGTGTGATAGTTTTTGTTCTGTGGTAAAGATGGTTTTGATATTTGCTTTTCTGAAAAGTCGACTGATTTTGTCCGTCACCCCTTTGATGTAAGGGAAGAAGACTTTGGATGGACGGTCTTCAACTTGTGGTTCGTTTTTGGTTACTAATGGTTTCTGAAGCTGTTTTTGGATGTTTCTGTCTATGTGGTCTGGTCTGTATCCGTTTTGTAGGAGGGCTTGTTTTACGTTGTGAAGTTCGGATTGTCTGTTGTGGTCGTCGGTTAGTCGGATGGAGCGAGATATTAGAGTATTTACGACTGAGTTGAGTTGTGAGGGATGATGGTGGGACTTGGAGTTGAGATATCGGTTGGTGTGGGTGGGTTTTCTATAAACCGTGTACGAGAAACCTTGTTGAGGATTTTTAGTGATTTGTACATCTAAGAATGGCAGAGTTGAATTGCTTTCTATCTCCATCGTGAAGCGAATGTAAGGGTGTACTTCGTTCAGATGGGTCAGGAAAGAATCCAGGGTATCTCTCCCGTGGGGCCAGATGACAAAAGTGTCATCAACGTATCGTAACCAGCAGGAAGGTTGAAGAGTGGCTGATGAAAGGGCTTTGGTTTCGAAATCTTCCATGAATATATTGGCAATCGCAGGTGAGAGAGGGGATCCCATAGGGGCACCTTTGATTTGCCTATAAAAAGAGTTTTGGAAGGTGAAGTATGTGTTGGACATACAATGTTTGATTAGAGTGAGGATGTCTTGTGATATGTCGTGCTTGTTTTGTAATATGGTGAGGGTCTCGTCAATAGGGATGTTGGTGAAAAGAGAGACGATGTCGAAGCTGACTAGGATGTCGGAGTTAGATATGTTGAATTCCTTAATTCGATTGATGAAGTGGTAGGAGTTTTTCACGTGGGATTCGGATATTTCAACTATAGGTTGAAGAATGTTAGAAAGATGTTTCGCTAAGCGTTGGGTTGGGCAGTTGAATGCACTGACAATGGGTCTGAGAGGGGTTCCGATTTTGTGAATTTTAGGAAGGCCATATATTTTTGGGATTCGAGAGGATCTCTCCTTCGGTATTAATAGGGACTTGACGTCGGATGGAAGGTTTGATTTATTGATCTGGGCTTTTGTTGTTTTTTCCAGGTATGTGGTGGGATCATTGGGGACTTTCTTGTATTCATCTGTACTGATAAGGGAGTTCATTTTGTCGAAATAATCCGACGAATTTAGGATGACGGTTGTATTTCCTTTGTCGGCTGGAAGAATGACTATGTCGGGATTTTGATTTAATTCTTTGAGGGCGTGTCTTTCAGCGGATCGAAGGTTTGTGGAAGGGGGTTTGGCTGAAGATAAGATTTTGGCCACTTCGCGCCTGATGTTTTCGGCGTCGTTTCTTGGTAGATTGAATAGGGCTTCTTCGGTTTGGGTAATGATCTTTTCTACCGGAATGGTTTTGGGGGTGACGGCAAAATTGAATCCTTTGGCAAGAGCTGAGTGTGCAGCATCAGAAATGGGAAAATCAGATACGTTCTTGACGACTTGAATGTCCGAGTGGGTGGGCGGATTTGGGTTCTGGACTTCGATGAGTCGGGAGAGCTTCCGTTTTTGGGTCTCAGTTTTTTGGGAGGAGATGTGGAGAGCTTTTTGGTGAGAGATGCGATCGAAAGTGTCCCATATTGTTGAATGAATGTTAAAGGAATGGATTTGAAGGTGAACTTGAAGTAATTTGGAATTCGTTCTGTGTAAATTATGTCTGGTGGTCTGGATGTGGTTTCTAAGGAGAGCGAAACCCGTGTGCCTGAGGATTCTGGAAATAGATGCGGATTTGGTGTGGTGTTTCAGCATTAAGCCTTTTGGAATGACGCTGTGGTCTCGACAGGATTTCAAGAAGACAAGGTCGCAGAGCAAACGAGATTTTCTCTGAAGGAGAGTGCTGTAGATCTTAGTCAGTGAAAATAGTTCCTCCCCATAGAGGCGAATAAAATGTTCGGAAAGGTTTCCGCGGTCAGAAATATGTACCTCACTAAGTTCATGGGTTGAACCGCGTTGAGAGTTTATAACTCGACGTTTCGGCTCCTGCTTTGGAGCCATTTTCAAGAGTGTGACTGCGAGGCCTCTATCTGCCTACTCCATCGCCCCAGTACGTTCAAGAACTTCTCGTTTTATCAGAGAAGCCATCGAAATCGAAAAACGGCCTGATTGCCTGAACATTAAAGATGATAGCCGTAAATTGAACCCCATTTGGAAGCCCCTTCTTCCAACCGTAATTACCAGGCCACGTGAAACTTATCCGCAATCAATTATTATCCCATTAACTCCAACTACACAGCAGGCACCAGCAGACAAGACAAACGAGAAAACCCGTAAGACCCGCCCACCTCCAGGTAGCCAACCACCTATAAATACTACAGTGCAACCAACATCGGATCGTCTTTTGAGATCAAGGAGTAGGCAGGTTGAGACCTTGATATCTCTCAAGACCACGACTCGAGGAGTAGGCAGATAGAGGCCTCGCAGTCACACTCTTGAAAATGGCTCCAAAGCAGGAGCCGAAACGTCGAGTTATAAACTCTCAACGCGGTTCAACCCATGAACTTAGTAAGGTACATATTTCTGACCGCGGAAACCTTTCCGAACATATATATATATATATATATATATATATATATATATAAATCGAGATTTAACTTCGAATCTTCATACCCCATAGCAGTATTACACCACAAAAAATTATTTGCCAAAATGTTAGGTTCCTAGACGAATACCACAATAACATGTCTGAAGTCGTTTTATTGAAACTTGAAGTTGAAAAAATTTTGTTGCTAAACTTGAAGTTACATCTAATAACCCAGAACAATATACCGTTGTCCCTTCTGAGAACAAACACCCCAGGACTACAAAAGAAATTCAAAGACACATATTGTGAAAACTATCACAGGACGTTCTTGTGTCATTCTTACACGGAGATAGTGTTCGTTCTGGAGCACTAATGAGATAAAAATATGTGTAGATATACTGAAAAGTCCAGAAATTTGAAAACCATTCGTATAATGTCCACGGGACACTGTTACTGTCAAGACAATACCCACAATCGTGGAGATTTACCTACCCATGTGGCACATTTGCTTGATATTAAAATTTGGCTTTGTTATGTGTTAGCAAACATGGTCTTTATTTGAAAGAAAATTGAAGATAACTAATAACTGAAACGAATTAAAGAAAAGTTTTGACCATTTCATTTGAGAGATACCTTTTTTTCACAAATCTCAAGATGGGAAATCTTATGAACCTTAAGTGGCTATACCTCTCCTAGTAAATGCGCAATTAAAAAAAATAGAATTTTTTTTTTTGGAAAACGTCTTAACAAAAACGATACTTCCATATTATTTGAAAACATACGAGCACGAGTCTGGATATAAAACTTCGTTATGTTCTTGTAAACGACTGAATAGGTCCTCTCCTTCAAAAAACTGTTCAAGAGTTGTATAAGGATACACAAACACATGTTGTGTTACTAGGTATTGAAACGGTCCATAAACTCAAAATGATTCTTATAATTTTTGGAGCAGGTTATGAAGGGGGTTTTTAGAGAAAATAATTTTCACTTAAAAAATGAATTGTCGCCATTATGCCAACGCTCTGTATATAAACAATTTCGAACAATACCATTCAAAAACCTTTCAACGTTTCATATAAATTAAATGACAAAGTAGACTGATACCAATAACGTGAACAATACCTCAGTTTCAAAATTTCATTTCGGCCACATTACGACCACGCCCCGTCATGTATTAGCACATTTGTAAACTTGACGATCCTATCGCCTAAGGGTTTAAGTTATTGGTGGACCCCGTCCCACAACGTTTCTAAAAATACGACCTAGTTTTCTGAATATCACATTAAAAAATATGAAAACCTCGTCCCCTTCAAAGCTTTGTATGTCGTGGTAAAACATTCGGAACAATTATATGACCCTGTTTGTTAAACATTCATGTAATGAAAACCACCTTGAAACAATTTCGAACGTTTGGTTTGAAGTAAATGCATCTCAACTTTCTAATGAAAAAGACAAAATGCAACCACCAGTGTAAATATTGAATAATATGCAATAATGAGAACAATTCACTAACATGTCACATTCATACTCAAAAAACTTTGTTGTACTTACATCAGTTGAATTAGTCCAATATAACTTTAAAAGTTCACCTAAAATTCTTAATCAAATGCCAATAATTATTCGACAATTCTTGCAACACCTGATGGAGGCAAATTCTGGGTTACAACTGAGATTATTTATCAGTTTACTTGCAGTCAGTGAACGAGACCTTGAAAAAACATTACCTATGGCATTAGTAATGATAAAATGAAACGTATTTATAGAATAAAAAGAAACAACTCGTACAAAATGTAGAATAGAAAAAGTTATTAGGATAAATTTGCAATAAATCGAAGTCGTCTTATAAGATTAATCAATCAATTATCGCTAATCATTACTCATAACTTCCATATTGAAGGATGCTAGACCAGCGATATGATCATGATGTGCGAAATTAAAAGTCAACGGAACCAAAAAAAGATTGATCTTAAATGGCTTCATATTTCTCCAAATGAACTTACCGTGATTCTGCGCGAGCATTTTGCATTTAAAATTAAATTTCATGGTGTGTTGCAAGGAACAGTACTCTGGCCAGTTTTTCTTTATAATCTGATAATATGGTGTGCTAATGACTAAAAAATATTGTCGTGGGGTTTGAACCCACGTTACCTTTCGGGAACCAAACCTTAAGCGCCTAGGTCAACCCCACGTAAAAGGAATGGATAGTTTCAAAAAAGTTGTTTGTCAACCCGTGTTTAGGGACCAATACACGACTGGATCTTTTTTCTCATATAAACACCTACATTCTGACAAACACCGGTCAGAAAACAGCTGATTTCCAAGCTGATACCACGACGGGTATTGAAACAACTATTTCCCTGGCTAATACCATGACAAGTATTGTAAGAACTACTACACCAATACCATGACGGGTATTGTGTCAACTACTACCCTGGTTAATACCATGACGGATTTTGAAACAACTTCTCTGACAATAGCATGACAGATGTTAAAATACCTACTTCCTTGGCTGATAGTTTGATAGATATTGAAACAAATACTTTCCTGACGGATATAGAAACAAGTACTTTCCTAGCTAATACTATCACATATGTCAAAACAACTACTTTCCTAGCTAATACCACAACGGATATTCAGTCAA